>CATKHJ010101069.1:0-21663 GCA_949750685.1 Vernicia montana | reverse complement strand
CCTTTATTTTTAAAAAATAAATTTATCCACCTCTAATATAGTTTATTTAAAATTTCTATTAAATAATTTCTTAATTAAAAATACATTATAGCAAATCAAAATTTTAAATACCTAATTTCTTAAAACATTCTCATTACCTTAATTATATCATTCTAAATATCAATTTATAATATACATAATCTTATTTCTTAATTAAAATAAAATTCAGAAATTTTAAAAATTTCGGGTTGTTACATGGACATATAGTCGCAATGACCATTTCTCGGACGCTATGTTCATATGGTCACAAAGGCTAGTGCCACGTGGCTGAATCCCGTTCGCTGCTCATATTACCGTTGTAACTCTTTTCTGGTGTATGAATGTTATGGTCGCAACATGATGATTTCAGTCGCGATCTTTAAATGGCGCTCAGAGTCGTGTTCGCGACTCTGACCGCGAACGCTACTGGATGAAATGATTGTTTTCTGTGATATCTCAATAGCGGTCGCGATTTGGGTAGAGTGGTTGCGATAATCATGTTGCGGGTGCTAATCCTTTATTGCGGGCGCGAATTATAGGTCAGACAGAACTTTTAGGAAATTGACTATGTTTTTCATTCTCAATCTTTGATTTTTGCTTTTAGTCTGTAAAAATACACTTAAAAGAAATGTTAGATCAATTCAATTTAATTGTCAAGATCAAAATAGAGATTGACTAAGTTGAAGCCCCAACTTAGGTCAATAATTTGTGAATCAATTTGAAGATTGAATAAGGAATTGGAAAGTTCCCAATTCTTAGAATTAAGTAAAATTGGGGATTTTGTCTTTAAATAAAATTAAATGTAATTGATAGTATAAATGTGATTTAATAAGTTCTAATTGAGTGGATTAAACTTTAATTTAGAAAATTGGAACGAGAATTGAGAGAAATTGCACATTAAGGGTTCGGCCAAGGAAGGGTTGGAAGCTTGAAATTGATGTTAATGCAATTAGTGTTTGAATTAAGATTAATTAGGTATTAATTGAATGTTTATGAAATTAATTGGAAAATTGAAGGAATGGATTGATTTTCCCTTTCTCTTGGGTTCGGCCAACCTAGGAAAAAGGAAACTAAAATTGTAAAAATTTAATTGAATATAAGGATAACTCCATTTGAATGTTAATTAAATGAATTAATGATCAATTTGAGAAATTAATAACTTATAAGAATTTTCCCCAAATTGAAACTTAAACATAATAGACGAATAATGTACTTGAATGAATTAATATAACTATAATAATTGTTACTTAAGACTTTTAATAGAGTTATAGGAAATAGAAATTTATTAGTCTTTATCGCTTCAAAGTAATATAAGTTAATATGTGCATTGTAGAACCGAAGGATAAAGGTAAAGGCAAAACGAGTTCTCCAGAGGGCTGCGAACATCCTTTCTACCTGTGTTAAATATTAGGAGCAAAGGAATTCCATGGTAAATATTTAATAATATAATATTATAAGTAAATCTTCTTTGTTGAGACCACAACTGTTTGGAAATTTCCTAATTGATATTTGAACTCTTATCCAATTGATCAAGGGTCTTTTACCCAAATTGAACCTAAAAGTGCTTATTATTGAAATTATCATTGATAAACCTGATTGTGTTTACATTAAAATTGATTGCATAATGTGAACCTTATATTTACTATAAGCAAAAATCCCCATTTGATGTGGGGTTTACATTAGACCTTGTACACATGGTATGTCTGCGGATAGGGCGAGTATACCCGAACCTTAGCTAGGAAGGGTAATCCTAGTTATAAGACCTAATCAGTCTTATGTCACTGTTTTTACTAGAGAGCAAGACTTAGGCCGACACTCTTAATTCATGTGGGAGACACTCCATCTCCAAATCACTAATTTATGCTAAAAGAATATACATGACCTGATATTGGTTCTATTCCAAATCATTATTGTCTGTGGTCTCAATTGTTCAAACTTGATTCTTTCTATTATATCATTGAAACCCGACTTGTTTCTATAACTGCATTTAATATTTTATTATTATTTACTCACTGAGCTTGTCTCATTCTTTAGTGGTTTAATATTTTTTAGGGGCTCTAGAGAAGTCCACAAGGTAATTCTCAAGTTCTGATTCCTCACTTGGGGATGACTTGTCTGGTGTCGACCTCAAATGTCTTTTATACTATTACTAGTTCATTAGAGCTCCATGGTTATAATGTAATTAATATGGAATTATTGAATATGCTAAGAGTGTAGATTGTAAATACTTAAAACTTAACATGGTATTGGATTTAAATATTGGAATTTGTGTATTGAATGGTTTCTTAGGTTATGATCCTGGGTGTTGACTAAATAGTGTATCGTATTATTATTATTATTATTTTTATTAGATTTTACGGGTTTCAATGACTTTAGGTCTTCCTAAACCTTAGGATTGTCACACACCGAAATGTGGGGTGTAACAATATTGGAAGTGTTATTGGTTTGCAGGTTGAGATCTTGGGCAGTATTTTCATAATTCCATATGAATTATTAGTGCTCATAGGTTCTACGAGTGATTGGTGCCCTTATAGCTACCCATGCTCTAGGACCGTCGCGACTCTCAAAATGGGTCGTGACATTTATAAATAAGATGATTGGTTCGCTTTTAAACTAACTAATCAGTTGTTGCTAGTGTTAGGTTTGAAGGGGACAATAAGAGAGAGAAGGACGACAGAAACTTCTATCAACCCAAATGTCGTCGTCTGGTCACCGAAATCGGACACGCGCTGCACCAAAGAAAAGCTGCGCTGCCGATTTATCCAACGACACTAGCCTCTCCACCAAATGCTACAGGACTCCGCTGCACGCGCCGTACAACTTCACCGCCGGCGAGATTTTCTGAACTTGATTCCGGCGACTTTTTGGCCTCTTTTTCCAGCGATTTCGGTACGGTTGGACTCCTTATATTCCAAACTTTCATTTAATATATCATTTGCTTATTTTTGACAAACTTGAAAAATTTATCAGGTAATAAGTAAAACAATTAAAATTTAGTTACAAATGTGTCAGGTAACCGGTCACTTCAATTCATGATTGAGATTTAAAGTAGATTTAAAGTTGATGATATGATGATCATAAATTCTAAGGACATTTATGCACCAGGTGTACTACAGAAGCCCTATTTCTTTTTTTATCCTTTTAAATTTTTGCCAATCCTTCTAACTTTTTTTTTTATAAAAGAGGAAAAATTTAATATTAGTGAAATTCGATCCACTTCTAATTTTTTTTTTCCCAAATCACTTCTAAAATCTTGGTGTCCACTTTTACTTCTAAACTTGTGTTACTTCTATTAGGCTAAAGGTCCGTTCAGTATCATTTTCTATTTTTCAAAAATAAAAATAAGATTTTTGGCTCGTTCGGTATCGTTTTCTGTTTTTCAAAAACAAAAATAAAATTTTGAAAATTAGAATTTATTATTTTTTGTTTTTTATTTTTTGTTTTCAAAATATTTCTGTATAAATATGAAAGAAATAAAAAATAATAATTTTTTTAAAAATATTTTCAAATAGTTATTTTTTTTTAAATTTGAAAAAAAAAAATAAAAAACAGAAAAAGAATCCCTAAAAATACGTCTTCTCCCCACTTTGATATAATACAAAAAAAAAAAAAAAAATGCAAATACAAAATATTTATTTATTATTACTGTGAAGTTGTAGCGCTCATGATAGCTATTGTGGAAGCGCTCCCATTCCAGAATCGCTTTTTTAAAGATTGGTAGAAAAAGAAATCGAAGCAAGCCGGCAAGCGTCTTTGATTTCCAAGTAGACGAACAAGGCTTAAAAATTTAAACTAGTTGATCGCGACAGCGACAGTTTTTTCTGATTCGAATCTTCAATTTACAGGTACTGTAATTTAATTAGTCTTTGAGTTTTGAATCCATCACCGTCCTTATCGAATCTGTAAGAATTGAATTGAACTCATGAGGTCATTTCTCTGAAAAATCCCAAAAATATCGATTTGGTTGAAACCCTAAAATTAAATTTGTTTTGTAGAGCTGAGAGGCAGTTCTGTTCTTGTTAATTTGATGAAATTGGAGTATGATGGCAAGCTATTCAGGAAAAGGAGCCCCCTCAAATGGGTCTGTTTATGTTTGTAATTTGCCTGAGGGTACAGACGAGAATATGTTGGCTGAATACTTTGGCACCATTGGTTTGCTAAAGGTATTGCTTGAATTTGTTTTTAGATTTATGTATAATGTTGCTAGTTTTATCTGTGTTGTTTTACTTTTATACTTTCTGCTTAATAGAAAGACAAGCGAACGGGTCGACCAAAGATATGGTTGTATCGGGATAAAATCACAAATGAGCCAAAGGGGGATGCTACTGTTACATATGAGGATCCACATGCTGCTTTAGCTGCTGTTGAATGGTTCAACAACAAGGATTTTCATGGTTGTATAATTGGAGTTTTTATGGCAGAATCCAAAAGCAAAGATGATAACACTTATAACTCTGGGAGTGATCCAATTGTTGCTGCTGATTTTGGTGGTTTGGAGGAAAGTGCCACGGATGTAAATGGTGGTGATGGAAAAGGTAGAGGCAGGGGTGATGCTTCAGGGAAAGCATGGCAACAGGAGGGAGACTGGTTGTGTCCAAATACAAGGTCTGTGATGTGAGATTGGTGAGCAGCTCTTTCTTGCTCTTCTATAGCTTTGGATTAGATTTTTTTTTTAAAAATTTTTTTTATAGTTTTTATATGGATAGCTTCTCATTGCATGACTCTTGTACCAGTTGTTCCAATGTAAATTTTGCATTCCGTGGTGTGTGCAACCGCTGTGGAAGTGCTCGACCTTCTGGTGCCTCTGGTGGGAGTGCAGGTGCTGGTGGTCGTGGGAGAGGTCGTAGTGGTCAAAACTCTGCAGCCCATGGTCGGTCAGCTAGTGGTTCTACTGGACTATTTGGTCCTAATGACTGGCCTTGTCCAATGTGAGACCTTATGTTCCTAGTTTTCTTTCAATGATACTCTTCAATTTTTGGTTTCATATCTAATTGCTCAAGTATTACTGGGCAAAGTTTCTGAATTGCATGATAAAACATGAACGGTTTAGTCTCATTGCTTATGTTTCTTATTCTTTTTCAGGTGTGGCAATATCAATTGGGCAAAACGTACAAAGTGCAATATTTGTAATACCAATAAACCTGGTCATAATGAGGGGGGTGTAAGGTATACATGATTGTTTATTTTTGTATTTCCTGTCAGTAATATTTAGCAAATTATGTTTGATGGTGAGATTTTGTTGCAAAATTGTTTTCCATTGGCACCCTGACTTTTTAATTAATTGTATTTTTAGAGCTTGTCTTCCACATCTAAAAATAGAAACATGTTATATTGCATTTTTAATAAAGTGTTTTCCCATCTTCAATTTGAACAGTCTTAGGGACCAATTTGGTGTATCTTGTTTAATCAATATAAGATTTGTGGGGGGTAATAAGATTGCACACTTGATTATATAGAACAATGTGACGGAAGTTGTTGATCTGAATGTAGCTGTGAGAGATGTTAGAGGCTTGGATCTATAGGTGTTTGAATTTGCCTTGGTACTTCAGGATGGGATACATCTTGATTCTTGAGTGAAACAATCCCCAACCTTTGTTTATGACTCCAAGTTAGGTTTTCACAAATTTTAATAAAGTTTGTCCTCTTTTGGAATGGGGATTTTGATTGACAATTAATGACAATTGTAAATATGTAGTACTGTTAACTAGGTTAGGAATATGGAACACTTATGTCATTGTGTCAATATTGTGGATTGATAGTTGTTTGCAATGGTCTTAGTGACATTAAGGATTTGTGGGTGTCAATGGTATTGTACTAAGTTATGGTGCTTAAGGAGATATTAGGTGGTGTTTTAGAAGTGGAGGATTAGTGAGAGAGGAAAAAGAAGGCGAAAAAAGAGAAAAAATAAAGAACAAGAAAAAGGGGAAAATAATGCATGCATATTGGGTCTTTGGCTAAAAGTAATTTATAAATGTAAGCAGAGTCTTACTTTAAGTTAGGACAGATAACCTCCTCTCCTACATGCCCCTCAAGGTTAGAAATGAAAAAGGGTGTACAAAATGATGTCGGAAATTTGGCTTTTTAGCCTTATGAATGTTATTCTTTCACCTGTTTCTTGGTTTATAAATCTTGAAGCTTTATGGTGGATTTTGTAAATAACACCAATCTTTATACTTTGAATCCACTCATTCTTTTCTAGACAAACATCTCCTAATTTCTAAACCTAGTCCATCCTCGCCCTTTCCTCTTGTGTTCAGCAGATCAACTGAATTCAGCTTCAATGCCAATTTTCTTTGGGCATCTGTATGGATTCTTTTCCTCAGTTCATATAGTTTAAGACTATATTTTAGAAAGCTTTTGCTGATGTCAAATCCTTATTGACCATTTCATTCCTTATCAGATCTCGGTTTACCACGTCTTGTCTACTCATGTTGACTTGGATGTGCTCAATCTTTCCATATTTGTTTTTATATCAATCATTGTTGGATTTGGTGAAATCATCTCAATTGACTTTTTCTCAAAACTTATTTTCAATCAGCTACTTCTATCTTTCTACAAGTACACTCAATTCTTTACCTAGTCTTTTTTTTTTTTTTTTTTTTTAAATTATACATAGTAAATCTCTACACATCAATTTTAGTATTCTCATGTTTTCTATGCTCATTTTATGGATGCTTCCCCCCTCACTATCCAACATTTGTTGCTGCACATCATAGCTCATCGCTTTGTTGTTTTGTAGAACTTCCTTTCAACGTTCCCTTTTTTCCTCATATTATATATAGTACTTTTGCATCTCCACAGATCCATTTTAGCTTTCTATTGTTTGCTCTGCTCATTTTGTGGACACTGTTTCCCGCATTATCCAACATTCATTGCTATACATCATAGCTTGTCACATTGCGATTCTGTAGAACTTCCGTTCAAGTGATCACATATGATACTTGCAGTTCTCATTTCAACCATTCTGCCTCAATCTAAAGGTGACATTCTCACTTTTCCTATCCCTTTTCTGTTATAGAATCAAGGTGATGAATGTGAATGCTTTGTTCGAGTCTTACTCTACCTAATTTAACCCTTGCTTCATTCACTTTTGCCTACATCACTAATATTGTGTTGATATATTTTGTTATAGTTGTAATTAGCTTGACTAGTGAGTTTCTTGGGTGTTTCTCTGTTGCTCTATCATTTTTTTAATCATAAATCGGATATTGTCTATTAGCATTGTCATTAGTAAAAATGATACACCTATATTTTTATGTGCACTTGGTCAGTTGATCCATGATCAATTACAAAGGCCAAGGGCTTAAAGTGGATAGATGGTGTAAGGTAACTCAAGTCAACTCAATTAAAACTGGTTTAGGGCTATACTTTCAGAAAGATTTAGGGTTGATAAGTCCTTTCTCATTGCTTCCCTCCATGTCATTTTAGTAATAATCCACCCTTTCCTATCTCCTACCACCTCAATTTTCTTATCCTTTCGTGCTAGTGGATTTGTGTGGTCTAAGGTGTACATGTCCAAACCATCTAACTTTCTTTTCTCTCAACTTTTTTCCTTATTATGTTCTACTTCCACGTTGTGAATTCATTTATTTCTTATTTGATCCATCTCTTGTATTTCTGCACATCCATCTCTTTTTTATGAAGTTGATTTTATGTACACGTTGTTCTCTTCCTTTATTAAACCTAGTTTAGGTTTACATTTTCTGAAAGATTTAGGGTTGCTAATTCTTCCATTGCTTCTTGTTGAAGGCTGTGACACTTTGCTGTGACTGTAGTCTTGTTGTTTGATGTTCTTGGAGGGAAACTTGTATTCAGATTAGTTTAAGTGTTAGCCAGTCTGTTAGTGGGGTTAGGTGAGAGATATGGCTGAGTTTGAGTTTAAGAAATGTCCAAGTATGGGTTTAAATATGATAAAAATTGTAAAGCCTGGTCTGAAAGGTATGGTTGTAGGTTACTTTTGTACTTAAGTCCTGTGTACACTTAACTATATAAGAGTTAGAACAATGAATGAAATTACAGCCTTTGAAGGTTCAGTTGCAGAACCTGAATTTCCTGTATGTGCTGTGTTTGTGAGAGTTTTCTGCCCTACAATTTTCTCAACACTTTCCTCCATGTCATCTTAACTCCACCTCTTTTTCTTATCTCCTACCACTTCAATGTGCTCAACGTTCTGCACTAATGCATTTGTTGGTTTGCAATGTCCCAAGTATCTCAATTTCACTTTTCATAACCTTTCCTTAACAGGTGCCATTCCAGCCTTATTGTGAATATATTATTTTCTTATCTGGCCAATCCTTGTTTTCGAACATGTCCTAGTATTATCATTTCTGCCATGTTGATTTTCTGCATATGGGTTGCACTCCTTGCTGTGCATCATTGCTTGTTAAACTGTGACCCTATAATAAAACTTCCCTCTCAACTTAGCTGGTGTGAACTAATTATGATGGGACATTCTAAATCATTCCACACCCTATTTTCAATATTTGGATATTGGTGCTTGTTCCTTCTTCTTTTTCCTTGTTTTCTCAGGAGTGTTTGTGGTGAAAGTGCTTTTGTAAGTTGACGATGACTGAGATAACAAGCTTCCTTAAATCTTCTGCTGCTTTCAATTTTCAAGGGAATATATTAGGTGATGTATTGGATATGAAGGGATATTCAATATAATATATCAGGAGATGAACAGAAAGCAGCAGTCCTGCAGCCTTGTGTGCTTATTGAATGCCACAAACACATTTAAAATTCAAGAGAAATATTTTGAATTAAATATATCTATCTTCTATTAGCACATGAAAAGGAAATTTCTTCACATTTCTTAAACAAAACAATATGGCATATTTTCATGATTCTATTTGTAGGGTAACAGCACATTGCATAGTCGTATTTATCTGCATATTGCAGTTAAACCATGTAGGTAATTTTATTTCTTTCCACAAAGAATTAGATTTATTACAGAATTAGAGTTATTTTTCTTACTCCCATTTAATTTAGCGAATTTTATATGGGGCCACTAACCTGTCAGTTAGTTCCTTTCTGCTCCTCTCTTCTTGGCTACATCACAGTTTTTGTACAAAAATATGCTGATATATGGTTATATTTACCAATATGCAGAGGAGGACGGGGTGGTGGCTACAAAGAACTTGATGAAGAAGAAATAGAGGAAACTAGACGACGACGAAAGGAAGCTGAGGAAGTAAGATTTTCTCATATTATCATGTCTTTGGAATAACTTAGCACATTCTTGTTTTACACACTTTAAAATCCAATATCAGGATGATGGTGAGTTATATGATGAGTTTGGCAACCTGAAAAAAAAGTTCCGTGTCAAAACCCAACAAGCTGAATCTGGAAGGGCGCTTCCGGGTGCTGGGCGTGCAGGATGGGAGGTTGAGGAATTAGGTGTGTAAGCATTCTTTATTCCGTTTTCATATTTTCACACTATTAGTTTGATATTTTTTATGTGAAAGGTAAATTGCTATTTTGAAATACAGTATTGGAGCCATGATACTCCACTCCTTTTATATTATTGGTTAATTTTCATGTCTTATTACATCTTGAACTCAAAGCCATCTGTGCTCATTTGAAGGATTTTGATTAGCAAGGATCTCAGTCATTGCAATTGAAATATTAAGAATTGACAAGCACATTTAGGGTCTTAAAAGTGGAACAGCATCTAGCACATTGTGATGGTCTAAGATTGATATGAACGCATTATGGCATATTTTGATGTGGATCCAGTAATGAAGAGAAAACAAGTTTTTGGACATTGTTTATTTCTTTCTTTATTTGTTTTGGGCAAGTAATTATGGGTAAACAATAGCCCCCTTCCATATTTTAGCTAGGATGATTTATATTGGCACCAAAGTCTTATCACATAATAGGAAGTAAACTTAAAAATCCTAATGTGAGTATAAGTCCTTGGTAAAATTTCCTTTATTGTCAATGAAATTTTTATCTCTAGTGAGTTACTAGATAATATAAACCCTTAGATTCTAAAAGATGATTTTTTAGAAATCTATATAGCATTAGGATGATGATGCCAATACCATTCAATAAGACATCTATTGAATCTACTATTAGAATAAACAACAATTTCACCATCTAGATACAACATTTATCCTGTTGTAGAAGCAGTTGTATTATAGGCATATACTTGCTTATAGGATTCTTAAAAGGAAAAGTTAGACCAACATAATGTGTCCTAATGAGGCGAGAAACCTTCCATTTTGAAAACAAGATTGTATTCATATGATAAGGTAAATCAAGTAGATATGTACTAGATCCATGTTGAGTGATGGTGAATAGGCCCTTAGGCTCGAGTATGTAGGCAATTTAGCCATGGTGAGAGCGGTATTCCTTGTGTAGTGGACATTGGGATGCTATATAGGACTTTATTGTTTGGTTGACAAGAATGGCGCTGACAGACAAATGGACGAGCCAGATAAAGTTTAATACATGAGGTAGACAACTAGTTGGGATATTATTGAGTACTTTCCAGGGGGTTGAGAAAAGATTCTACAAACTTAGTATTAGAGTCCAAAATTTGCAGAAGGTTTATTTGGGATATTTTTGAGTATTTTCTTGTCTTTATAACATGTAAATAGAGTTTAACACGAATTTTTGTTTAAGAAAGTTAGATGCTAATCCAATATTTTTCTTTTGATAAGAAATGTTATTAACAAAGAAATATGGAGTTTAAGGAGTCCTAATTCACTAACAACTACAAACAAAAATATAAGAGTAAATCATTGTAACGGTCACTTAACTGCACTAATTTTCACTGTGGTCACATAACCTCAATTTGTTAACATTTGACAATTTAATTTAATTTTATTGTAATTACGCTACTCACCTAACTTCAGTGAGATTTTGGCAAGAATCTAACATGTCATACAAGTTAGGATATTATAACACTAAATATGAGGTGTAGACCAAAAGCCATATTGAAGAAATCTTAATTTCTCCTTCCTCTATAGAAGTCAGTCCTGAATTAATGCCACCAATGAAGGAAGAATAACAAGTTTTTGCTTCTATTATATATCATTCTTAGTTGGGTAACTTAAAAATTTTTAATCATTATTATTGTTATTAGGCATAATGACCCAAAAAATCCAAAACTTTGCATGTTTTTGCAGTTGTATCCAAAACTTTTAAAGGTCAAATTTCCTCATTTTCAAACTTAGTCACAATCATGTCAAGTAAGAGAATTTGGTCAAATTAGCATTAAAAAAATATTTTATTTCCAATTGAAATAAAAAATAATTTTAAAAATTCTGCTGTCCCCACCTTCTGCTATCTTTGTCCATCCCTCCCCTCTCTTTCCAACTTCAACTTGATATTTTCAATATTTCAATGGCTAATGGGCCACAAACACCTTTAACTTGTCATTTCCAACTCACTTTCTAGCTAATTCTTCACCCTTCCTTCCATGGCCCACCATCAACATCCAAGAATTCGTGGTTATATCCATCATAGCCCCAAATTGGGATGACCTCTGTTATCCTTACATTTTGGGATTGTAAAGGGATCATCTTGCGAGGCTTCATAATGTTGAGAGAGAGTTTAGTTGTGAAGAGAGAAAAGGTACGCTGAAGTGGAGAATGTTGATGAAATGAAAGAGAGAGATCAAGAGAGTTGTTGTGAAGAAGTTGGTGAAGAGGAAGTTGTTTAGAGCCATTGTCTGCACGACTTTCTTGATGGAAATTTTTATTTGGTGTTGGTGGTGGAGGGATGGTGTGAATGGGCCCAAATGCTGGTAGCTCTACTATAGCGAGCATTGCTATCAATGTAAGAAGAGAAGGCCATGTTTCTGGCTTTTGGGTTTGTGACTTTTGTGCCTTATGTTTGAAAGGTTTAGGTTAAGTTGGTTTCTTTATTTTTTTCTTGCCAGGTGTATCCAAGCTCTTAAACTTACCTTGAATCAAGTGGGGAGAGAGATGGAAAGCGCGGGGAAAGAAGGGGGTGGGGGGGTGGGTGTGAGGGTAGAAATGCTGAAATTATATTTTTATTTCAAGTACCAATAAAATATTATTATTTTTTATTTTAATTTTGACTAGTATAGTTAAAGGCGCTAAGGCGAGGCGAGAATATGAGTTGTCGCTTTTTAACCACCGAGGCTAGGCGTCTTTGATTAGGTGCTGGCTTATTGCGTTTAGGTGAGCGCCTTGTGGGAGGCGAGAGGCGCATCAAGCTTGCACCTGTCTAAAACAAATTCCTAAAGTTATTTAGTTTGCTTAAAAGTGCTAAGAAACTCTAAAACATGTATGCTAGAAAGTCTAAAGATTTATTTAAATCAGAATATTAATGTTTAGAGCTATTGTCTGCACGACTTTCTTAATGGAAATTTTTATTTGGTGTTGGTGGTGGAGGGATGATGTGAATGGGCCCAAATGTTGCTAGCTCTACTATAGCGAGCATTGCTACCAATGTAAGAAGAGAAGGCCATGTTTCTGGCTTTTGGGTTTGTGACTTATGTGCCTTGTGTTTGAAAGGTTTAGGTTGAATTGGTTTCTTTATTTTTTTCTTGCCAGGTGTATTCAAGCTCTTAAGCTTGCCTTGAATCAAGTGGGGAGAGGAAGATGGAAAGCTCGGGGAAAGAAGGGGGATGGGGGAGGGTAGAAATTCTGAAATTATATTTTTATTTTAAGTACCAATAAAATATTATTTTTTTATTTTAATTTTGATTAGTATGGTTAAAGGTGCTAAGGCGAGGCGAGAATACGAATTGTCATTTTTAAACCAACAAGGCTAGGAGTCTTTGATTAGGCGCTCGCTTATTGCGTTTAGGTGAGTGCCTTGTGGGAGGCGAGAGGCGCATAAGGCATGTGCCTGTCTAAAACAAATTCTTAAAGTTATTTAGTTTGCTTAAAACATTAATATTCTGATTTAAATAAATCTTTAGACTTTCTAGCATACATGTTTTAGAGTTTCTTAGCACTTTTAGAATTCTTTTTTAAGTCAAAGACTCAAAAAATTAGACAAGGTTTTTTAGTTTGCTTAAAACACTACTTCCTAGCATACAACAAAGACAAGCAATTGTCCAATTTCTAAATTGATAGTTTTTACGTTTTCTTCAAAACACATCCTATCAATATGGTTTTCTTCTCTTCTAATATTTATCTCCCCTTTGTATTATCTCTCTACTACTCTCCCTCCTACACATCTATCTCTATAATCTCTCCCTATACAGAATTCATGTAATTCTTTTGGCCCCCCTAATTTTCTTTGCTATTTTTGGTCTTTCTTCCTAGTTGAAAGAATAAAAATGGTTAGTAAAATTTTGTTTTGTTAGCAAAATTTTGTTTTATCCTAAATGTATATGATATGCTTAGATATCTACTATATTAATGTTTAATTATATCATTGGATTGTTTTAGAAATTTGTGCCCTGCTTCGCTCAGGCAAGCGCTTTTTTGCGCCTTGCGCCTTAAGCAATAAAAGTTTCTATCGCCTTGAGCTTTCTACCACCTTGATTTTGACCTTGCAACCTAGTTTGGAAAATTAAGACAATTAATATAATCGCAAAAACACAGTTTTGAAATTTTTGGTTGTTAGGCCTTATTATTCTTACTTTTTACACATTGTGGGCTAATTTTGGTGTTTAACTTTTTTTAGTGACTAATACCAAATTTTCCAATGCAATTTTTGCTTCATAACCAAAGAAATATTGCATTTTAATGAAATCATTAACAATGGGAATAATTTTGGAGGTAAAAAGCTTTTTGTGTGTCGTAATTATGCATTTTGTTGTTATTGTTTTCTTTATATTTAAATGAAGATATTTTGTAGATGATTCTAGAAGCTAAACCAAGTGTATGGTGAAGCTTAGCTTAAGCATAAATTCAGGGAAACAAATTTGATTATTGTAATTAAGAGTTGTTGAATAGAAAAGTAACTCTCCCTGTAAAAGGAAGTTGCTGTAACAAGAAAAAAGTGAGTTGGAGAGAAGTTCTCATAGGAAGTTTATGTTTAAAATGAAGAAAAAGAAGAGAAAAAGTTTGCCATAAATTTTCTTTTTGTTTATGTTATGATTTATGCTATGAATATTTTGGATTTTCACTTCTCTCCATCACCAACAAGTGGTATCAGAGCACTTAATGGTTTTAGAGGGCCTGTGGTGGATGAAAGAAAAAGTGTTTTGGGAGAAAATCATTAGATTTTGATGTCTTTGTTTCAAGATGGAGCATGACTTCATCAAGTGTTTGTTTTTCTTCCAACTCCACCCATTTTCAAGGATATGAATATAGTTTTTCAGTTATGTGAAAGTGAAGTAATTAACCTTCTTAGCTTATGGGCTATGAAAGATTGTTGAAAAAGGCCAGCATGTCTATAAATTAAAACAACTTGCAAGGTACTAAAGCAAGTTGAAAAACTGCTGTGAGAACGGACATTTTCATGTCCATAAATTGAAAATGTGAAATAGGACCAAAGTAAGGCGAAAAATGCTGTGAGAAGGGACCTTTTCATGTCCGTAAACTGAAAATGTGAAAGAGGACCAAAGCAAGTCCAAAAACTGTTGTGAGAAGGGACCTTTTCATGTCCATAAACTGAAAATGTGAGAAGGGACCTGTGCATGTCCATAAACTGCTGATAAAATTTGTTGTTGAGAGCCATTAGCTTTTATTTTATAATTTTTTTTTTGTTTTGTTATTGTTGAAGCAGCAGCAAAAAGTAGGTGTAGAATTTCTTGAAACTTTGATAACTCTCAAAGGAGGAGAGTTACTCTCTAGGAGGAGTTTTAAGTTGGTGAGATGTGCGCCAGAAGTTTCAATTAAGGATGCTTGGAGACAAGTGTTGAAGAAAAATTCATTTACATTGCTTGGTGTTTGCAGCCTAAGTGTGAAGGAGTTTTAGGAGCTGTGACACTTGGGTAGTCACAATAGTTTTGTTGTTATTGTTTTCGTTATATTCAAGTAAAAATATTTTGTAGATGAATCTAGAAGCTAAGCTAAGTGTATGGTGAAGGTTAGTTTAAGTAGAAATTTAGGGAGACAAACTTGATTGTGGTAGTTGAGAGTTGTTGAATAGAAAAATAACTCTCCCTATAAAAGAGAGCTACTGTGACAAGAAAAAAGTGAGTTGGAGAGGAGTTCTTATAGGAAGTTTATGTTCAAAATGAAGAAAAAGAAAAGAAAGAAGTTATTCAAAATGTAGAAAAAGAAAAGAAAAAAGTTACGGCATAATTTTTCTTTTTGTTTATGATTTATGTTATGAATGTTTTGCTCTTTCCCTTCTCTCCATCTCCAACAGAAATCAAGTGAGAGAAAAGAGAAGAGAAGAAAAGAATTGAAATAAAATTTCGTAGTTTTTGTATGTCTCATTAGAAAGGGAGGAAATCAAACTTATATTTACTATTAGACCCTCCATTAATTGGTTTTGTCTGTTGGTCTTTAATGTAACTTAGGGAAAAAATTGGTTTCATTAAACTTATTTTCCCTCATTTCTCTCCATTTCCTTCCAAATTAGGAGGAAATATATAGTCAATTGAAAGGGGTAATGGATGCCGCTTGCCATATTGGGTAAAAATGCAAACCTATAGCCGCAAAAGTAGGGGAAGTGCAATTTCTCTTGATTTGTATTTTTTCCCTTCTCATTTTAAAACCCAAAATAATGCAGAAAAATTTGATTTCATTTCCTTCCTC
Organism: Vernicia montana; assembly: GCA_949750685.1. Taxonomy (NCBI): domain Eukaryota; kingdom Viridiplantae; phylum Streptophyta; class Magnoliopsida; order Malpighiales; family Euphorbiaceae; genus Vernicia; species Vernicia montana. The sequence goes on along the minus strand of CATKHJ010101069.1, from coordinate 6,007 downwards.
CCCATTTCTCCGCACTTCTATGAAAACGAAAAGTGTTGAACTAGACTATAATTTAATTTGAACTTTTCCCTTAATTTTTATTGTCTAGGATATTCTTACGAATCCTTTAACATAGGAGTGGTGTAGTTTCCTATTGGGAATGCTTGTGCTTGTAAAAATTAAAGAATGTGCAACACTTGTCCTGTTAAGGAGCTGAATTTAGTAGTTGAAGATTTATTTTAAGTAGTTTTATTTATTTCATTTTTCTGTTTTTCCCATATGTAGATAAAAATGTGGATAGTTTCTTTATTAGTGGGTAGTTATTAAGTAAGTTTCTTTATTGTAGTGGGGAGTTATTGTAGTGGGTAGTTATCTAGTATTTGTTATTGTATTTCTCTATTTAAAAGGTTGTGAGTTGATAAAAGAATTAAGCAGAATTTTAAACAAGGTTTTGAGTTCCTAAAAATTAGAGATAGTAGAGTTCTCTCTTAACGAGCTCTAAGAGATCGTAGGGTTCTCTCTTAATGAGCCCTAATTCTATTTTTATATTCATCATCATACACCCATAACTATTTCAAAAATTGGAACCACAACATTTGATACCAGAGCCAATTGTTATGGGGGATTTACAGAGTTTTCAGCAACAATTTCAAGTCTTCTTGGCTATGTATCTAGAAGATAGAGCTGAGCCAGAGCAAGAGCGTGCTAAAACGAGAGCAAGAACGTGCTGCCTATACAGCAAACAACAAGAACTTCCATCTCCGTTAGAGTTGGCAGCCTCTGGATTGGAAGAATGGGACACCATAACAGCCAGTATTAATCAGAGCCAAAAGAGCAACAAGTGGGGGAATAGAATGTGGAAAGGGGAAATTGTATTCCTCAATACTCTAAACTAGGTTTCCCTTATTTGATGGTTCTTATGATCTTTTGGGATGGATTAATTGTTGTACTCCTAAAGATGAGGTTCGGCTGGCTTCTTTTCATTTAGAAAGGGATGTACAATTATGCTTCCTCAAATTGAAATGGAATCGACCAAATTTACTTAAACAACAATGTAATTTGTGTTTTGGTCCTCCCATTCAAAGTAGTAAATTAAGACAGCTTTCTATGCTTCACTGAATAGGATCTTTGAAAGATTATCAATGGAAGTTTAAACTATTAGCAATTCAAGTGTTCCATTGCTACAAGAACGGGAAGTGTTCCATATCCTTGTGCTTGAGGTCAAGTGCCTTTTCAAAGGGGAGTGTACATGTCCCCATTTTAGTAGATGAGTAAGGATGAAAGGGCTTGTTTTCATTTGCATTTAGTGAAGTATATGGCTTCTTTGACTGTGAGACTGTGACATTGCATTTGGGATTTTCTTATTTAATGTCTACTGGTCCTGGTAGTAAAAGAAGTTGATATATAAATGTATTTTTGATTTTTCTCACCACATTGTTGATTGGCGTTGAGATTTTGTGAAGTGGTTACTTTTATTTCCTTTTTTTTAAAAATTTTTGTTCTCTATTATGTCTCATGCTATTCTTTGTTTGACACATGAAAATGTTGGCATCTTGTATCCTCTAGGTTCCCATGCTGTAGACTTGGTTCAAATTTCACGAATATATTATGTTGCACTTTTTGTTTTTGTTTTGTTTTGTTTTTTGAGTATTGGGGAAGGGGGGCTAGAACATAGGTCTTTTGCTCTGGTTGGATATGCACTTATTGTAAGGTTAAGCTGTGAGTAAATATTATTTTGCACGTTGACATGAGCTTATTGTTTGTTTGAATTTGATGAGCACTTGAAAGGGTTATTAGTGGTGATTGCTTTGTTGGAGCAATTTGTTCATCATGCTAACAAAAATGATTACTTTGGCAGGTGTGGTTGACAGAGATGGGAGGGAGAGGAGCAGAGATGGAGGGAGAGAGCGGGATGACAGGGATCATAAGAACAGAGAACATAATGGTAGGGATAGGCACAGAAGTCGAAGTAGAGAGCGGGATAGGGGGAAAGATAGGGACCGGGATTTTGACTATGATCGAGATAGAGAATATGGCTGTGACAGGGACCGAGATCGGGACAGGGAGAGGTATCATTACTGAGGATAGTTGCAAGGATTGACATTTGTTTGGTGTTAGCCTTCTGATAGAACTGGTTCTTTTGGCCTCTTGTTTGGCGTTCCTCTTCGGATACAACTGGTTATTATGGCCTCATTCTTGGTGTGAGGGATGCCACTTTCTAAATTTTTGGGTAGTCGGCATTTTTGTTGTCTCAAAATTCAAACGTTTGTGCAGCAAAGCAACTTTAATGGAGTTATTATTTGGAGATTTAGTACTTGGGCAATAGATTGTTACGGCAGAACGCTAAATGGACCTTTTTGGACAATCTTGTTTTATGGTTTCCTTTGTATGATGTGTGGCTGAATTATGGTTTATATACCAAGATTCCCTTTTAAAATATCTATTTTTCCACCCAAAATAAGGTCACTTAATTGCATTTTTATAGTGTTGAAAAACTACGGTTATGAAGATGACAAGAAAGAAATACTTTATAAATGAATGTTTTGGTATCTGACCGTTCCAAAATTCAACTAATCTCTCTCCCCTCTCTTCTATTGTTAAAATGTTTTTTAGCCGAGACAATTAAACAATTAATTTTGCTTATGACCGGAAAGTGTAATTGTTGATTAAAAAACTTTTTGAGCTAAAATTACAAATTTTGAGCGTTTGACTCTTAAAATGTTTAATTAAAACTAAAACAGTAAGGATTAAATTAAAAGTCGAGCTTCAAATATCTAATTCTGTCCTCAGTTAAAGTATTAGTCATACTCGAAGAGGAAAGTGTTCAAATATTTGAAAAATTTATTCAAAAACTTCATTGAGCTTAAAATAAAAAAAAGTTCCTCATCAAAACTTCATTAGTTCATTCTTCAAGCTATTTTACTTCCAAGTTCCAACAGGATGATTCTCGAAAAGCATTTGATAGGCATATTAATTAGTCTCTTTGCGTTCTAGATTTGAAGTCGTTTCTAGATTTGAAGTCGTAAAAGTTACATAATTTATTGATGAAATTATGAGATAATAAAAAATTATATAACATATTAGAAGGAAATTACACAAGTCAATAGAAAAAGAGAGGCGATATTAGTACTCTTCAAATAGTTTATAGCACTCATTCTCTTTATTTTATAATTTAACTTGGTTATCCTATCCTTGTTAATTTTAAAAAATTAACTTACCTTTATTTTTTCCTTAAAATACTAATATTATTATTATCTCCTTATATGAATTGTGAAAAAAAAAACTTTTAATATAAAAGTTTTAAGGCTAAAATAAAAAAAATTATAAATTGTCATTTCCACCGATAACAATTTTTTTATATATTATTTAATTATTTTTTATACCATACACCAATATCATTATTATCTCGTTTTTCTCTTTTAAATTTACTAAAAAGAAAATTAATTTTAACTTCAAAATAATTATTAAATTTCTCATTGCTAATATGAATTTTTTGTTTGTTAATCCAATCAATATATCATTGTCACATCCTACCTTAGTCGATATGATGGTCTTAGAGCATGGGTGACTATAATGGTACTAAAAATTCGTAGAACCCACTCAATCAATAAAGTAATACAATTAACATTATCAATTTCAGTTTGGCAGCATAACAGCTGCAACTATAACATTACCCCAGATTCACAACTTGCATTCAAGATACACTTCCAATAAAACACTTCAATACCTTTAGCTTCTTATAAATCAATACAAATCCTCCAAATGCTTTATCATTGTCATTACATTACAATTCTTAAACCACATAAGAATTCAATAAAATCATTTTAAGCCATTTAGCATTAATTTGTCAAATTAATTAAATGACCCGAAAATCTAGTCCCCGAATCCTCTTTGGTAATCGAGGGCTAGTGCACTTTTTCATCCATTTATGGACTTAAACAAGTTTCGAGGAGCTGGAATTATCATTTTGATGAAGCAATTAAATCGTTTAATTTCATCAAGAACGAAGATGAGCCTTGTGTGTACAAGAAGGTTAGTGGGAGTGCACTCACTTTTCTTGTATTGTATGTGGATGATATTTTACTACAATACTAGACTGTTATAATCCATGGAGTTTTAAAATGATTCGACTCAACAGTAATTTGAAATCATCTTACTCTCAGCAAAGTAGTCCCAAGTGAAGATGGATACTTGAGATTCACTTGCTGACTCTGCTACTAAACCTGAAATAAAACACTGTAGGGGTGTGAGATAAGCTCAGTGAGTACTTACAATAAATAAGAAACAGTAGATCAATATATGTTAATAATAAATTGTCAGTCTTTAAGGTTAAGTATAACAGTATAGGCGAGATAACTTTTCAATGATCAATATCAGTTGGGGTTTAATTTCATGGTTCCAATGAACTAGTAACGATTGAGATTTCAGTGAGACAATGGAAGAGAAACAAGTTTTCCAAAGATCAGTAACGATTGGAATTCGATATCTGAATATTGCAGTAACAGTATAAAAGACACAGTCAAGAGTCAATATCGATGTCCAATAACAAGCAGGATTTAATATCAATGATGAATGACATTCGGAATTCAGTAATAACGGCCAATAGTAGTGGAGTGTCAATATTTGGATTTCAAGATAACACAGTAGAAGATACAATTAGGATTCAACAATGATAATCATTGACAATTGAAATTCAATACGATGATCAACACAGTCAAAATTTAATGACAATAATTAGTAACGGTCGAGATTTAATACGATGATCAATAACAATCATCAATAACGGTCGGATTCAATAGCAGTGAACAATAACAGTTAGAATTTCAATAACAGTGAACAATGACAGTCGGGATTCATTAACAGTGAACAATGACAGTTGGAATACATTAGCAATGGACAATAACAGTTAGGATTCAATAACAATATTTAGTAGAAATCACAGTCTTGGAAGCAGTGTGCTTCCCAGTGTAAATAGTGGAGTGGTGACTAATGCATTGCTCACTCATATTAGTAAACAGTGGAGTGGCAGCTATTGCTTACTCACTCATAACAGTATATAGCGTAAGACTGATCAGGTCTCACGGCTAGGACCACCCCTCCTAGCTGAGACGGATATGCTCACCTATCCGCAGGCTTTTCCCGTGTGCATACAGTCTGATGTAATACTCACATCAATTGGGGATTTTTGCTTTCAGTAATACAGTGTGATCACTTTGGATCCAATATATAAGCTTTTCAATATTTTAAACCAACAGTGTACAATGATGAATCTTATAAGATTCAATAAAAGATAACCAGTTTACAATAATGAATCCCATAGGATTCAGTGAGAGGTGATCAATTGTAGGAACAAAGGAATTTTATATATGGATCAATTGGTTCCTTAAAAAAAAAACATAACTATAAAAACAGTTTATCGATAAAGGTACGCTGAGTTTTTAAATGAGAACCATTAGTTCAGGAAAGAATTTATTCCAGTGAAAAGATCGATATATGAAAGGTGAACGCTTTTACAGTGTTTAAATGGAGTACAGTTTAGTATTTGCAATCAAATAGTAATAATAAGCTAAAGGCTTCAATGAAAGAATTCAATATCAATAATTACGCCGAAGGCCTTATTGGAAAGAATTTAATTACTAGTAAATATGCCAAAGGCCTCATAGAAAAGTATAATTCAAATAATTATTTCATTTAAGAAATGTAAGGTTTACAAGGTACTCACTTTGACTTCCTTAGCTCTGTCACGACCCGACTTTCGAGCCGCGACGATCCTAGGGCATGGGTAGGCTTAAGGCTACCAAAAACCCGTAGGAACCTCATCAATCCATCGACTATAACCATATCATGCAATCTCCCAAGATCAGAACCAGTCAACCATGCTAATCCATTCTCATCGATAACATTCATAATTCAAATACAATATTGTCTTGTAATAAACTTAATGTCTTATGGACCCAAACAATACTAGTCAATATATAACATTCAATACATTTACCATAAAGCATCTAGATGTTCACATCATCATCAT
>CATKHJ010101058.1:0-13765 GCA_949750685.1 Vernicia montana | reverse complement strand
CTAACATTTTACTTCTGAAACTCAACTTGCAACATGGAAAAAATTGGTAAACATGAATGAACGTTCAACTCAATGAATTATATAGTTATCAATATAACATGCCATTCGAATGCTGGAAATGCTAATGCATAATGTCATCCATATAAGCAATCACATAATCAGTCAAGGATAGGAATCAGTCCACGGGAATCATACTAAACCTCAATATAGGGAGCCGACCTCCACCTTGGCTCTCTGTGTCCAACTGATATTACTTTTAAAATTCAATACATGGGGTACCAGCTGTTCCTGGTCGAAGCCATACAGTGACCCGACTGGCAGCAACGAGCGATGAGCAAGCTCCTGAGCTGTCATACACCAGTCAAAGCTCATCCATCATATATCATATTCATATTCCTAGTGATTCCTGTGTCATCCCAATACCATATAGCATTTACAATAATTATGCAACACATAATTAATAAATCATTCACATACATGTGCCAGGATGCTCAATAATTACTCATAGTGCATAATTATATATATAACATCCAAACAATCAATGTATGAATGCAAGTGAAACATTAATTAAATAAAAAGGAATTGAGCATTATATTAAGCTATATAACTCACAACTAGATCTCCTCAAGCACAACATCTCGCAACTGGAGAGACGTTTGATACATAATTACTACATAACAGAATATATTATTAGGAATATAATTTAATTACAATTGATTATCTAAATTCATACTAATTCCGCTACGCGGAAATAAACCATTCTAACATCAAAATAATTATCAGGGATAAATTTCGGACTGTCGGACGCACTCATCGGAGAATCGCCGAAAAAGTCATCGAAAAATATCAACGGTGTCGGATAGCGGCGAAATTGGTGTCAATATGTTCGTATCGAAACATGGATACCAAAAATATGAATCACTCATTTTTACTTGCCGGAGGATTGTCGAAAAACGCATCGGTAGATCCTAAATTACACTGTAAATAGGCAAAAATTCAAACGTTCATCATAATTCGCAAATGAGATACCGAATCGAAGCTTACGAGATAAGAAATCCAAAGGTACAAGAATCGTTGAAAACGGAGGTCAAAAAATCGACGAAACATAGCTCGGAAGGATTCTAGCCGGCAGACGTTCCGGCGACCGAGTTGATGCCATTGGAAGCGTCTCGGCTTTCTCTTTCCAACGGTCCGGCGCATGCACTGTTTCGACGACCGAAAGGCAGCGAACGAACCTGATTTCTGTTATGCCTCTCTCTCTCTCTCTCTCCATTTTCTCTTTCTTTCCTTTTCTGTTTCACTTTTTGGTTCCTTATCTTAACTTTTAACTTATATATATATATATATATATATATATATATATATATATATATATATATATATATATATATATATATATACTAATAATAACAATAATAATAATTAAAATCTAAAATTAATTTAAATAAATTTTAACTTTAAATAATTAAATAAACTAATTAATTTACTTTACGATAATTAATTATCCAAATAATAATAAATATAACTACTTAAACAATTAATCAATTAAAATCAATACTTTCTTAATTTCAATTTATAATTAATCCTTTAAATAATAAACTATTATAAATAAAAATATAATTGATTTCATAAAATTTCAATTGTAACAAAATTTTTATTACTTTTCATATAAACATAATCAAATATAATCAAATAATATATATTTTACAATAATAATGATAATGATAATTCTCATTAAATGTAAATACAGTAAATCGAATTAAATATTTATATTTCAGTATGAAAATAATATTTCTAAAAATAAATAAAAATTCAAGTCATTACAATCTTCCCCCCTTAAGAAAATTCGTCCTCGAATTTTCAAAACCTGAGCAGGTACTACACACTCAAGCCAACTTTCTCCACTACGCTTCTACTGCGCATTCTGATACCACAATTAAAACTCATATCTGCTTCTAACTCTCATAGATACGCTAAAACACAAACCATAAAAATCCATCAAATACATCATATAATCATTCCTTAATTCATAATAATCTGACTACCTCAAGAATCATAATAAATCTCATCTCTAAGATCAATTACATATAGCAAGGCCCCAAATGTTAAATAACTCTAAAAATTCTCATTCCTCAATATCTTTAACTGTTTCTCCAATATTTTATTTATAGTCAATGATTACTTAGTACTAAATCTTCAAAATTTATAATCTAAAATCACAATCTCCAATCAACTATTTTCTTGAATTCATTTACATTTGATATAAACCTCAAATATATATTAATTCTCTTAAATTCACATTAGAATTTCTCCTCAAAACATGATTACATTTATCATAATCATCTATAAGATCTTCTCATATTCGTTTTCTTTTTAAATTCCACTAACTCATAAGCTCCTCAAGATTTAATATTATAGTCCATTCTAACACATTTTGATGTGCTGATCATTTATCCTTAAACATCATTCATCCAAAGGACTCTAATTCTTTTAAGGTATATTCAAAACTATTTGATTTTCAAAATCATTCAGAAATTTTTTGTAAAAATCATAACATTCACCTTTTGTTTTGGAATTCAAGATACTGTGTCTAGAGATGATATACCAACGTGCAACCTTAATGCAATGGGTGATGGGACTCATGATGCATTACCAATGATGTGTGACTCTATGATGCATGACCCAATGCATATGTAGACAGACATACTGGACACAAATATAAAGTTCCAAAATAATAAGCTTCCCAAAAATAACATTTAAAATACACTTAAAAATCATTTATCATCTTCAAACTCACTTACATCATCAGATCAAAACTAAAGTATTTAATACCAAAAGCATTTAAAAAGTCAAAATTGGATCATTTTAAATCCCTAATAAATCAAAGTCCTCATGGATTCCTAAAAATCACAATTACATGCTCCGCCAATTCATAATAAAAACCTCATATACTCACTATTAACCTGGCCTCGACATCATTCTTCTTCACGAAAGTTCTTAGACATTTACCCATTAAGGACTTAACTTCACAAAACTAAAACTGAATAGTTACTTTCCATTTCTTACTAACTTTAAAATCAATCACCTACTAAAAGTTTGATTATCGCACGACTACTATGGTGCATCCACAACTCATTTACCAAAAACACTTTTCATACTATAACTATTATAACCATAATATCATCATCAATTCTACAATAGAATATCACAAAACATAAATTCTTTATATCATCATCATCATCATCATAAAAGTTTTGATCAGCTGTCTCATTATATTCATAGGGGTCTTGGGAAAAATCCACAAGATGGGTCCAGAGATAATGGGAAGGATCAAATAAATTCAAAGGAATTTCACATATCTTAATAATTAATAACACAAACATATGTAGTCACAAATAGACATTGACTACGGACAACGATGATTCAAAAACAAACGAGACGTAAAGGAATCCTATACTCCGCATGTTAACTTAAACCATCTAGGACTTAACAACTCAAAACATACTAGAGGTCGCAGGACCTTTGCTCTGATACCACATTTGTCACGCCCCAAACCCGAAGGCACGTGACTGACACTAGGGAATGGGAAAGCTTAAGGCTTCCAAAACCCATAGTAAGCCTGACTAACTGCTAAATGACAAAACAATAATGTGACAACTGTAACTGCCACAAAATCAAGGCTGAGGGCCCACCTATTAAGCAGAACCTGATAAACATCAATCAAATCAATGCCGCTCAGGGCAATCATCTTAATCTCATCAAATCATCACCAGGTTCCTGTTTAACAAAAATATCCATAACATCTGTAGTGAGGAATTTCTGATTACCTCAAAACTCATCATGCACTAAAGATATACTTCTGATTAAAATTACATTTGACAGAATAACAATGCAGAGTGCTAGAGTAATAATAATATTACACAATATAAAATTAATTACATGACTGAATAAATAAATATATTCCACTGCCGAAAGGTGGAAGGCAGGGATACTCAACTAAAAATTTTACTTCTCAAGCTCAACCTGCAACCTGAAAAAAATTAGTGAACAGGAATGAGCGTTCAACTCAATAAATTATATAGTTATCAATATAACATGCCATTCGAATGCTGGAAATGCTAGTGCATAATGTCATCCATATAAGCAATCACATAATCAATCAATGATAGGAATCAGTCCACAGGAATCATACTAACCCTCAATATGGGGAGCTGACCCCCACCTTGGCTCTCTGTATCCAACTGAAATTACTTTAAAAATCCAATACATAGGGTACCAGTTGTCCCTGGCCGAAGTCATGCAGCGACCCGACTGGCAGCAGTAAGCGATGAGCAAGCTCCTAAATTGTCATACACCAGTCAAAGCTCATCCATTATATATCATATTCACATTCCTAGTGATCCCTGTGTCATTACAATACCATCCAACATTCACAATAATTATGCAACACATAATTAATAAATCATTCACATACATGTGCCAGGATGCTCAATAATTACTCATAGTGCATAATTATATATATAACATCCAAACAATTAATGTATGAATGCAAGTGAAACATTAATTAAATAAAAAGAAATGGAGCATTATATTAAGCTATATAACTCACAACTAGATCTCCTCAAATGCAACATCTCGCAACTGGAGAGACGTCTGATACACAATTACTGCATAACAGAATATATTATCAGGAATAGAATTTAATTACAATTGATTATCTAAATTCATACTAATTCCGCTACGCGGAAATAAACCATTCCAACATCAAAATAATTATCAGGGATAAATTCCAGACTGTCGGACGCACTCATCAGAGAGTCGCCGAAAAAGTCATCGAAAAATATCAACGGTGTCGGATAGCGGCGAAATTGATGTCAATATGTTCGTATCGAAACATGGATACCAAAAATATGCACCACTCATTTTTACTTGCCGGATGATTGCCGAAAAACGCATCGGCAGATCCTAAATTACACCGTAATTAGGTAAAAATTCAAACGTTCACCATAATTCGTAAATGAAATACCAAATCGAAACTTGCGAGATAAGAAATCCAACGGTATGAGAATCATCGGAAACGGAGGTCGAAAAGTTGACGAAACATAGCTCGGAAGGATTCTGGCCGGCGGACGTTCCGGCGGTGCGTACGGCAGAGTCCAGCGACCGGGTTGATGCTGTTGGAAGCGTCTCGGCTTCCTCTTTTCAATGGTCTGGCGCTTGCACTGTTTCGACTCTAAATAATAATAATAATAATAATTAAAATCTAAAATTAATTTAAATAAATTTTAACTTTAAATAATTAAATAAACTAATTAATTTACTTTACGATAATTAATTATCCAAATAATAATAAATATAACTACTTAAACAATTAATCAAATTAAAATCAATACTTTCTTAATTTCAATTTATAATTAATCCTTTAAATAATAAACTATTATAAATAAAAATATAATTTATAACCTTATAAATATTACGATTTCATAAAATTTCAATTGTAACAAATTTTTTATTACTTTTCATATAAACATAATCAAATATAATCAAATAATATATATTTTACAATAATAATGATAATTCAAATTCTCATTAAATGTAAATACAGTAAATCGAATTAAATATTTATATTCCCGTACGAAAATAATATTTCTAAAAATAAATAAAAATTCAGGTCATTACACCATTGGTATTTTTGGGGAGTTTGACTCCAAAACTCTTCAAATTCGTGGATTAATGAGGATTCGAGTTATATTAGATGTCTCTAGGCCACTTTTTCAAGGAATGAAATTTAAAATGGTTGGAAATACAGTATGGTTGTCCTTCAAGTATGAGAAGCTTCCAAGTTTCTGTTTTGGTTGTGGGGTGATAGGGCACTCGGATACTCTATGTGAATATCTAATGGACAACCCATTGATAGCTACTCAGTCTAGGCAATATAGTCCGTCATTGAGGGCTTCCACCGGACAAAATTCTGTCATTGATTCAAGGTTTGGAAGTCATTGGATTTGTGAACATGGATGGGTTGAAAATCTCAGTGCTAACAACTTTTCATCAGTGTCATATATGGATAAAGATAGAGGTCCAACTTCAAATGTAGAGAATGTGTTTAATAGGGATACGACTTCTCAACCTCATAAAAGTCATGTTGTTGGGCTTGGAGGGGACCTGGTTCCTATTTTACTTCTACAGTGGGCCCACTAGCAGTTGTACCTAGGCCCAAAGATAATCCAATTGTTGCTAATGAGGTGGAGGATGTAGGGGACAAAAAAGATGGGCCAAGGAAAAGGAAAAAGAATATTGTGCCAAGGGTTGCTACTTTGGCGGGTATTTTTTAGACCACTTTTGCAAACATTAAAAATGGTAATGGAGTGTTGAACAAGACAGTGGTGGATAGTGGTAAGGATCAAGTTGAGGCTATAGCAGTGGAATCTCATGGTAATGATGGGGGAGTTTCTAGTTCAGTTTCAACTTTAGAAATTTTTTTATTGGTAGAACATGTGAATTGGGCCTGCCAGGAGCCATGATTGGCCTTAGCTGGAACTGCCGTGTGTTTGGCAACCAATAGAAAGTATTAGCTCTTAAGGAGTTGATTCGAACAAATAAGCCTAATTTTTTATTTTTAATAGAAACTTTAGTTCTTGATTCTAAAATAAAGCAAATAGCTTCTTTATTAAGGTTTGAAGGTTGTTTCTATATGGATCGGGAAGGAAAGGGAGGAGGTTTGGCATTTCTTTGGAGAAATAAGGCCTCTTGTAATTTGTTAGGGTTCTCTAATCACCACATTGATATGGTGATGACAAAATCGAATGGGGTGACATGGCGGTGCACTGGGTATTATGGTTTTTATGCTTATCATAGGAGGAGGAGCTTTTGGAATTCTTTGCATTCACTGAGGTTAGTATCAAATTTTCCATGGTGTGTCTTGGGTGATTTTAATAATCTATTATCTAATGAAGAGAAAAAAGGCAGTGCTGAGTATCCTATTTATTTACTTAATGGTTTTAGAGAAGCGGTTTTAGATTGTGAATTAACAAATATTAATTTGGAGGGCTATACTTTTACATGGCAGTGTGCTAAAGGAACTTCATCTTGAGTCAAGGAGAGATTGGACTATGCTATGGTCAACCCTTTATGGCTACACTTGTTTCCTCAAGCTTGGCTTAGGAATCTTGTTACTTCGATGTCAAATTATAATCCACTTGAATTAATTACATATGATTGGCGGGCTGGTTCCAAAAGTTATCGTTTTAAGTTTGAAAATGCATGGTTGGCTGAGGGTGACTTGGGCGACATGGTGCGTGATGCATGGATGTCTTTGAATGGTGGGGTTCTACGTAAAATCCATGCATGCACACATGCATTATTGGTTTAGAGTAAGGGCCTTGTCCAGCGTTTTTGAGGTGGTATAAGATTTTGAGGTTATGTGAAATGGATGATGCAATGTCTGTTCATGAACATGGTTTGCAAAAGGATCACCTTTCTCATTTGCTTGCTCAGGAGGAGTGTTATTGGCGTCAACAAGCAAAAATTTTTTGGCTTAAGGATGGTGATTGGAATACAAAATTTTTTCACACAATGGCATCCACCAGGAAGAGGGTGAATTTAATTTCTAAAATTCATAATGATCAAGGGATGTGGTTTAATGAGATTGATGGTATTGGTTCAGTGGCTACATATTATTTCATCTCTTTTTGCTTCGGATGGTGGAGTTAGGGAGCTGAATCTCGATTTTGTAAAGGCAAGGGTCTCGGTTGCTAATAATTTGATGCTTACTGCACCATTCACATTGGAATAGTTTAGACTGGTTGTGTTCCAGATGCATCTAGATAAATCACCAGGTTCGGATGGGCTCAATCCCAGTTTTTTTCAAAAATTCTAGCCTTTGATTGGTAAAGATGTATTTAATGCTTGTATTGAGTGGGTGGTTAATAGGGTACTGCTTAGAGATCTAAATGAAACTATAATTGTGTTAATTCCTAAATGTGATTGCTCGATAACTATGAAGGATCTTAGGCCTATTTCTTTATGCAATGTTTTGTGTAAAATAATTGCAAAAATCCTTGCAAATAGATTGCAGGTAGTTTTGCCCAATATTATTTCCTCTGCACAGTCAGCTTTTGTGTTTGAGTGATCTATTATTGATAATGTGGTAGCTGCATTTGAGATTATCCATCACATTAAGCATATGACTAGAGAGAAGGAAGGTTTGGTAGCTCTTAAGATTGATATAAGTAAGGCTTATGACAGAATTAGTTGGGAGTATTTAGAGGCTATGATGGTGAGGATGGGTTTTTCTAATATTTTTACTCGATGGATTATGATGTGTGTTTCTTCTGTCTCATACTCGGTTTCTATTAATGGGTGTGAGATTGGTTTGATTTTGCCTCGACAGGGTATCCATCTGGGTGATCCTCTTTCACCATATTTATTTATTCTTTATGCTGAGGGGTTATCATCTTTGCTTACTAGTACTGAGAGGGAAGGAAAAGTTCATGGCTCTGTAACTTTTCAGAGGGCTCCAAGTATTTCCCATCTTTTATTTGCATATGACAATTTCTTGTTTTTTAGAGCTTCGGTGTCAGAGAGCAATACACTTCATAATGTGTTTACTAGATATGATTTGGACTCTGGACAGGCAATCAATTTCGCTAAGTCAGGTATATTTTTTAACCCAAATGTATCTGCTTCAGTCCAAAATGATATTATTGGTCTTCTTGGTGTCTCAACTCCATTAGATACTGGTAGATATTTGGGTCTATCGTCCTTGATTGGGAAAAAGAAAATGGTGGTATTTGCTTTTTAGAGAGAAAGGCTTTGGAAAAGATTTCAGAGTTGGCAAGGCAAATTTTTGTCTCAAGCATGTAAAGAAATTTTAATTAAATATATTGCTCAGGCAATTCCTAGCTACTATATGAGCACTTTCTTGTTACATGTGTCTTTGTGTGATGAATTACAAAAAATAATGAACTCTTTTTTGTGGGGTATGAAGTCTGACGGTGGAAGGAAAATTAATTGGAGTTAATGGGATAAGTTGTGTCTTAGGAAGGAGGAGGGGGGGCATGGGCTTTTGAGATCTTCATACTTTCAATCTTACTCTATTAGCTAAGTAAAGTTGGAAATTGATAGATCAACCTAATACTCTAGTTAGTAGGTTATTCAAAGCAAAATATTTCCCAGGGGGGAGGGGGGGAGGGGTGGGTTATCATTAAGTTTGGGTTCCAACCTAAGTTTTGTTTAGAAGAGTATTTGGTCTGGAAAGTTTATGCTTCAAGAAGGGTGTAGGTGGCAGTAATTCGAGTGTAAATGTGTGGAATAGTCCATGGCTTAAGGAGGATGATAGTTCTTTTCTTCAAACACCGATAGTAGAGAGAATGGAGGAGTTGGTAGTCAATGATTTGAGGTTTCCGAGAACAAATGAATGGGACATTAATTTGTTGCGTGGTTTGTTTATAGAAAGGGACGTGGTAGCTATTACTCGGCTTCCTCCTATTATGCTTGATCAAGGAGACAAATTAATTTGGAAGTTTGATCATAAGGGGAGGTACTTGGTAAAATCTGGTTATCGCTTAGTGATGAGGTTATAGAATTGTGATTTGGGGCCAGCTACTTTTGCTTGGTGGCAGCATTTTTGGGCTTTGCAATTGCCACCAAAGGTAAAGCAATATTTATAGAGAGTTTGTGTGAATCTTTTGGCTACTAGGAGTAATTTATGTTTGAAGGGTCTTGATGTGGGTAATGATTGTGTGTTGTGTGGGGGGTATGGTGAACATGCTACTTACTTATTTCTTAATCGCCCTTTTATAATGGAGTGTTGGCCTTACCTTGGAATTAATGTGCCTTATGGTCATATGGAAAATATGTTACAATGGATGAGTTTGTTACTAGAAAAGGAGAATGTTGATTTTGTGATTCATTGTTGTATGGTGGTGTGGGCTATTTGGAATCGATGCAATAATTGACTTTGGAAAAAAGCTTATGTTTCGCCCATGCACACTATGCAAAAATGCATGGATTATTTACATTCTTGGAAGGTTGTTTAAGGGTGTGCAACTTCTTCCTTGGCCTGTAATCGTGTGGATGAGGCTTAATTGAAGTGGACCTCTCCGATGTATCTTTATGTGAAGTGCAATGTAGATGCTTTAGTTTCTATTGTTGATGGTTTTTCTAGTATAGGGCTGGTTATCCGAGATCATTTTTGTGTGTTTTTATATGGCTATTCGAAGGTTTATGCTAGGATTTTCCATCCACATGAAGCAGAGGCACTTGGATTATTTGAAGCTTTGAAACAACTAATTTTGTTGGGTTTTAATTTTGTTCAAATTGAGCCAGATGCCAAAGGTGTCGTCGATAGTTTGAAGAGCTCAATAGTTGATGATTCGGAATATGGTTCGATTTTATTGTCTTGTAAATCTTTGCTCAACAGTTTGCCTAATGCATTTGTTTTATTTGTAAAGCGACAATTGAATAAGGTTTCCCATGTAATGGCACAAGCAACTCGTTCCTATGTTAGTCCTTGTAATTGGCAAGAGGCTCCTGAGTTTATTAGGCATCTATTGTTAAGTAATATTCATTCTGAATAAATGCTCATTTGTTTTCAAAAAAAAAAAAAAAAAGTAGCAAGTCACATTTAACATGTTATCAAAGGTAAAAGTACTAGTTTAGATAAATCAGATACACTGTAGCAATAGTCATTATTTAAATATTAAATGAATAATTATTTTTATATTCATTTCATCCAAAACCCATGTTTAAATATTCAAATGGGTTTATAATTATTCAAATTTTTAATAATTGGATCAAATCAAACATCCAAAAATATGCCACATGTTGCATCCCTGATTAGAACATCAAAGCCATAGCCCAAAATGTTGCGAGTAACCGAGCAGGCCATGAGCACATGGGCAAGCTCTATCCAAAACTCTTTGAATCTTCCAAATTGTGCTCAACATAAGAAATACTCACAATAATATTTGTTTATGACAATGTTTTCAAATTCGATTCGGCCTTTCAACCAGTAGAAGTAAATGGTCATGGATCAGAAGTTCAATCAAGATTGATGAGGGCTAAAATATACCAAACATAATCAGGGCTATAATGGGTCAGGCCCAACTACCTAATCTACCTAAATGCCCAATATTACCAAGATCAAGCTAACATGCAAATAGTCATCCTAATCCGACTCGCTCTATAAATCTTTATTCAATCCATACAAGGACACATAACTTAGATAAAGACTCATAGCTTAAAAATACTTAGAGGATCAACCTTCACAGGTACACATACTCTGATAACATACAAGACTTTTAAAATAGCTCATTAAAACAAAGTGTTTCATAAAAATCGAGTCAATCTACTAACTTGACCATCAAAGTGGCTTTGTTAGTCACCAGGTCTAGCCCACTTGACTTTCGTTTCTTCTTGTAGGTCTCATCAACTTAAATTCATACAAAGAGAAGATTGAACTATTCTATCTCGACTAGAATTAGCTTCATCAAATTGGCGCCGTCTGTGGGGAATGGCACAAAAGTCGTGTCCCTACCTTTCTTTTAAACCGAAAAAAATTATTTCGGTCATCAATAATTTTTCATATCATATTTGAACATATGTATTGTATTCCCTCAAAAAAAAAAAGGGAAAAAAACCTCTGTATTATCCATGGCTGGCAGTGGTGAGTGCAACGGAAACACGAGTGGTGGTATTAATGATATTCTGACTAATGAGATTTTGATAAAAAAAAAAAAAAAAAACCCTCCATTGTATCCCTTGCAAATCTGCCCTGCAGTTTAAGATCGTGTGTAAGCGGTGGTGCTGTTTGATTCCATCCCCTTATTTCCTTCGTCGCTACCATGATCACCAATTGGCTAATGGTCATTGTCAAAACGAGTATACAATCAATTGCTATAGGAAGCATTTGTTCTTAATTCCCCTTCCAGATCTTGGTTTCCAAGTTTCTCTCGATTTCCTTCCTCTCTTCGATGGCGGAAAAGAATCCAATCTATTCCACATTGTTCTGGCTTCTTGCAATGGCTTACTCTTGTGCTCTGCAGATTAAAGGATGACAAAGGAAAGGGTGACAGATCATGGCATTTACTACATCTGCAACACTATAACCAAGCAGTGGATTGCACTCCCTCCAGCTCTTCGCAGCCACCAATATGTAGATATTGGATTTGTCTATGATTCTTAATAACAAGTCGATGACAAGGGAAGTGTCATGATTAATATTAATCGCAAGTTCAAAATAGTTTGTATCCCTTACATTAAGATATTGAAATCTGAGTTTGAAGTGGAAATATTTTCATCTAAAATAGGATAATGGACTAATTCACTCATGTCATCCCTAAAACCTTTTCTTTGAGTTCCTTTCCTTATCGATCCACCAGAAGACTCACCATATCCAAAATTTCTAGTATAAAGCCTAAAACCAGAAAAGCAAAAACTAAATCGGGAAAGAGAGAACCAGGAGAGAGAAAATGACTACCAAACACCGATCTTCCACTTCTTGCTAACTCCGACCGACATCACTGTGAACCCTCAATTTTGCACCCTCATGATGCTGCCGCAGTTTGACACTTGCTAAATTTAGTGTGCTACACAGAGCCGGTATGACGGTCCCACTTATTTTGAATCGATCAGGTCTATAAATGTCTATCTTACCAAAATCAATCATTTACCCATAAATGTCTAGAAACGATCACCTAGGCATCTTTGTGGTTCCTTTCCCATCCCCCCTTATTTTGAATCGATCAGGTCCTCCACCCAGAAACGTCTAAATCCTCACTTAGACGTCAATATGATTTCCCTTTTCCATCCTCGTTCATTTCCAAGTCTGCCCCATCCTTCACCCAAAAATATCTAGTCACTAACCTAGATATCCATTTGGTTCCTCTTTCCACTTCCATTTATCAGTCAAATCCCACCCATAAATGTTTAGGAACGATTACTTAAACATCCCTGTGGTCCATTCTCCCGTTTATTTATCAAACTCAGTTACATTCTCCACCCATAATGTTTAGGAACAATTGCTTAAATATCAATGTGGTTCCTTTTGCCATCTTCCTTTTCGACCATGTCTCTCACCTATTCATATCCAAGCACTGACCTAAACATCACTTTGGTTCCCTGTACCATCCCTTCTTCCGGGTTCACTATCATCAAAATCACCTTACAGACAAGACAACTCTGATGAGGGGGCAACTGTGAACCCTCAATTTTGCACCATCATGATGCTGCTGCAGCAGTTTGACACTTGCTAAATTTAGTGTATTATGCAGAACCGATACGACGATTTAAAAATTTTCCAACACAGACCGACATTACTTTTTCGATCATGATCTGACTTTCTATACCAAACAGCACTTTTCCAAAACTGACCGTATTTTTCTCAAAATTGACTGCCAAATTATCCGATGATTAATTTCGAATTCACCGATCTTGACTAGTAATTTTTAAGACTTTAGAATACCCCAAAAATTTACTCGAATGGTTTAAAAACTGACTCGGAGACCCCAAAAACCTAAAAAATTGACCCGAGAACCCCACTGTCGGGCTGCCACGCGGGCGTCCGTGAGGCAGCCTCTGTGAAGCACAGTGGCGGACGAGCCAAAGCGCTCGTGGCATCTGCTGTAATACCCCGAACATTCGTGTATTGATTGCAAATTGATAATGTGAATGGGTTATAAATGTTATTGAATGAGTAATGATGATTGAATGAGTTACAAGTGTTGAGCAAGTTAAAAGAGGAGTAGTGGACGCTACTACCTGA
>CATKHJ010100980.1:0-10015 GCA_949750685.1 Vernicia montana | reverse complement strand
TCAATTATATGTTTGGTTGTACTGCATAACTCTGTTAAAGCGTTTTATCCTTTTGTTTATTTTAATTATTTATTTGATGGGGCAGCAGTATTTACTGACCATGAGCTTATTCATCATGTGGGATCCGCTCACTAGTGATGGGACAAATAATTTATGTTCATAAAATGATTTTAAGGATGCGTATGAAATTATTGTTAAGAATTAAAAAATATTTTAAGGATTTTTTTATTTAATTGATTGATTTTTATTATTTTTTATAAATTAATTATAAAAAAATATCAATTAACTTATTTATAAGAAAAATAATTTTAAAAATAATATAATTTTTTTTTTTTGAAAAACGCTTTTATGAAACGTAATCTCAAACGAGTCCTTAGTAAGCTGGTGCAATCCATGCATATGATATGAGCTTATAACTAATTATTTGATGGGCATGAAGTAAGCTTAGTAGCACGGAACTGTGGTCAGACTTCAATAATTCTCCCCATATTATTTATTTGTTGGACTTTGAAACTTTGCATGATTTCTTGTCGTACACATATTCTTGCCTATCTGTGATGCACTTTGCGGGAGAACAGATTGCCCTTTAATTGTGCTTAGTACAAGAATTTGGTCTCCCAAAAAAGTAAAGTAGCCTTAAGGATAACGCCAACGAGTTTCACTTTTTCCCTTTTCAGATCAACTTTGTCAAAAGAAAAGCCATACAGAGTTTTCCCTACTGATTCTTGGTTTCTTCAGTTGACTGCTGTTATGGGTAAAATTTGGGTTGAAGTTTGCTTGATATCTGCTCGTGGTCTCCGACATACTTCCTCCCTTTGGAAGCTTCAGTGGTTCGCTGTTGGGTGGATTGATCCTAACAACAAATATTGCACCAAGATTGATGCCTCTGGTAATGCAAATCCCACATGGAAAACCAAATTTGCTACTTTGGTTGATGATTCAAACTTTGAAGATATGGCTCTGCATGTTGAAGTATACAGCAGAGAGCCCATTTTCCTCAGAGAAAGGCTTCAAGGCACTGCAACCGTTGTCTTGAAAGAATTTCTAGCCAAGTATAGCAAGAGCTCCTCAGCCTCAGAAACCTCCAGGCCAGGAAAAGAAGAAGTAGGAAGCTACCAACTGCGCAAAAGAAATTCCAGCAAACCGCAAGGGTTTATAGATATTTCTATTCGTATCTCAGAGGACAGGGGAGAGCCAAGTGCATACACAGGTTTTTTATTTATTGCTTATTTTCTTACCAAAGCATTATAAGTTGACAACTTCTGTAGAGGTAGAGCTTGGAGCGGATCACCATTTATTAGTTGCATTAAAATGTAAATTAAATTTTTCACAGGCAATGAAGGACTTGTGCTGATGGATCACAGCAATAATAATATTGCATTGTCTTCTGAAGGTGGGTCAGGGCAAGCTTATCTGTCAGAGCTGCCTCTGGCTCCACTCCGTCGGCCAGAAAATCAATCATCAAATTTTGCTTATACACATCCAATGCCTGCAAATTACTCCAACCCATCCATGGGCGGACCAAGTTACCCCCCAGTAGCTGGACCCAGCTATCATCCGCCGCGCACTCCTCCTCCGCCTCCACCACCTTCTAATGTTGGTTATGTACCCACTTTTCTTCCAAATACAGATTACATAAATATGCCATCATCTGTAGCAGGACCTAGAGTGGGTGCAAGACCAGGTTTGGCAATGGGAGTTGGTGCTGGGGCTCTGGCTGCTGGTGCTGTGATTTTTGGTGACGACTTCATGTCAGGATTTGTTATTCCTCCAAGCTTACCAGATCCTAGGCTTACAATAACAACAGATCCTCCTTTCTGATTGAAAGGTGATACAATTTCCTGTAATCTCTATGTTGAAATGCTGCATAACATTCTCTTAATTTCCACCTTCATAGGTGAGAATCAAACCATGAGCTATGCTCTGTAAACACCAGGCATCATATTCAATTTGCTCATCTTAATTTACCAATTCTCACAACTCTCAGTTTCAAAGAAATTTTCATTCAATTCTAAGAATCAGTGATAGGAGGTTGTCCTAAAACTACTGGTAACATGTGACATTCCAGAATTCATTAAATGTACCATAAGGAGAGTTAATAATAAGTGACATAAAATTCCTCAATTTGAAAAGAACTGAAGCATCATTTCAATTAATATGTGAAAAGGCCACAATAATAGAGCATACAGCTGTTTGATTCTAAACCCTTCATCATTTCAATGGAAGAATGTAACCTCTTAAATATATTTTGTTAGTTGTTCTTGTTTAGTCTGCTTATCAGATCTTGAACACAAGGAGGAACAGAGGTATGGGTTGAGTACAAATTTCAAATCACTTCTTGTAAAGATGGTTCCTTTGAATCACCAAAAGCCCTTCGTAGAAACTGCTCGACAACTGAAACAAACTCTTCCACTTTCTCTTCATGAGGTAAATGCCCACAATGCTTAATTACTTCAAGACAAGATCCAGGTATAGCTTGTGAAAGTTTTTTAGCATTCCATGAGGGAACAATCCGATCACTGTCACCAGTGACGATCAGAACTGGGTGTCATTAAGAAAATGACAAGGATTACCATTACATTCTATTATTAGGATTTGAGACTTAAATATTGAGGCTAGACAACAGAACAGAAAAACAAGCAATAAAAAATTTGAGAACCAAGAAATTATATTCACGATGAGAAATCCTTATTTAAAGACATTTTCCCAGGGACCAATTAATTTACTTCCCAGCCTTCACTCTAGCTGTCCAGACTGCCTCCACACAACCCAGATTAGAAGCTAAGCTGTCATGCTTATTATTGGAACCATAAATAGTACCAATTCAGCTAAAAGCATTATACCTCCCTGCCTTCATTTCTAGGCTCTCAACTTTGCAGTAGAGAACTTTCATACCAGTTCCCAAATGTTAGCTTTAACAGAGTGGGGTTAGTAATATTACCTGGACATGAGATTTCATGAAGTCTTTTTGACAGCGGTGGCTTTGATTCAGACTCAGAACTTGCCAGTGTTGCTGCAGTGAACTCTGCAAGAGCCTTGTCCCAACCCTTAGCCCTCAATGGCTGCATTTATAGGTAACATTCAGGTAAGCAATATGCAAGTAACAACAAATGATTGCTGCTTAAGTTGTCCTATAATTCAGTATTTCATTCTACAGTTTGGAAGACAATAAGAAAAAAAAGAAGACAAAGCCAGATTACCTTTGTATAGCCGTCTACAACATGTTCAGTGACCTTATTTGAGTCATACCACGCAGTCCTTACTGCTGCTATACCAAATTTATCAATTAACATCCTTATCTGATAATCACATAGGCAAGGCATCATTACATAGGTATTGAAGATAGCTCATTGCACACCCTATATAAAATGATAAATATAGCTTAAAATAAGCGTTATTTGCTATATTCTATCCCAAAAAGAAATATATTGGGCGCGCATAAAAAGAAAACACTAAGAGGAATCAAAGTTGTCCTTATTGATGGTACACACAAAATAAATCAATTTATGTTTATGAGCATAAGTTATGAACTGGGTGTGAGAAATCCCCAGTATGAGGCTAACAGCACAGAGAAGATGAACAGCATTGGTTAAAAATGCCTTGCCAGAAACAGTGAATTAAAAGTTTCAAGGATAAATAGTATTTTGATATTTCAATTTGGCAGGCGCTACAAAAATGACCTGAATCAGCCATGTCTAGAAATCATGTACATCAAATAATGGGAGATTGTTGATAAAGAAATTCAATACCAGCATAACACCAAAGGTAGAGCACAAAATAGTTGATAGCACTTTCGTATACAAAGATTTAAGCAAGTCCGACATTCCATTAATCATTTGCATTATTGCCCGACTAATGTATGCTGCAAAGTTTGATAAAATCTTGAAAAGCTTGATAAATTGCTCTTTGAACATATTTGAATTTGATTTATCCCCTTCAGTCTGGGTATCTCTTCCTGCTTTATTTCCTACAACAATCTTATGAACAGCACGAGGGGCAAGTATTGCTGGGGCAACAAGGATTAGAGCTGCAACTCGTTCTGGAGCCTCAAAATATGAATTGACAGCTACAAGAGAACCAGCAGAATGCCTGGCATGTTAAGTTCATAGTATATTCAGAGAGATCTAAGTTTCCAGAAAAGAAATATACAGTAATGCTTAGTAATCAACAAACAAGCAAATAAACTAAAACTAATACAATTCATAATTTGCTAGCAATCAGCAGGATTAAATTACGGACTAATTTCAATAATTAAATCCCAAAACTGAAAGAAAAAGGCAAAGCAGAATTTATGGTGCATTTGCATTTATCAAGTTTCTTGTCTCTCATTGAGTGACAACAAACAGTTACGAATATGCGAGCCTAATTAAGCCATACGAATAAAATAAGTTAAAGCAAGATGTTTATTTGTGTATAAACTACAAATGCAGGTCAGATGAACAAATGACTAGGGTCATCATATTTATCAATCACCCATTCCATGAATGCCTTGCGAATAGAAATTAAAAAGTCCTCTCACCCAAAATCACAAGGGAACAAATGTAAAAATGGAAAGGTCTATTTGTCAGGTGAAAAGGGCAAAAAAGAAGATGAAAAAATAGCATACCCCACCAGAATAGCGTTGTCAGCTGACAAGAAATCAATGAAATACAAGGTAGCAAGCACGGAAAAAGCCATGGAGTATGGATTCAATGGTTTAGTATCGTCAGGGACCCTGGATGTCAATCCAAAGGCAGGTCTATCAAAAGCAAGAACTTTGGAAGAAGTGACCTCTGCCAGACGCTTCATAACTCGGCTCCATGAGAAAACAGAGGCTCCAAAGCCATGTAATAAGATGATAGGAAGTCCAATGTTGAGAGAAGTAGAGTGAGGACGTTCAGAAAAAGTGTGTGTTTGTGATTCTGGAGTATAAACCTTGTGGTGAATGTGTACACCTTTAAACTCACAAAAACAACTGTCTGGATCAGCTAAAAGTGTAGGGTCCAACAATTCATCTTGATCAATGCCTGCTATTCTCTTCTTTTTCTGCTGTATTTTAGAATCTAACCACCCTTCTATAGAGTTTTTTTTAAAAAAAAATAATCATTCTTACTATTAGGAGTAAGAAATCTCAAAAGCACTAATAATAAATGAGAAATTCGGATAAAAATCGATACCAGAAGAAGAAGAAGAAGAAGCAGCTTGAGGATGAGGAAGAAATCTATTATACGGAAATTTTGTACACGACACGGCTAATTCAACTTGCGAATCTGGAAAACTGAGACTGTTGTTGCCACTATTTCTTGACAGTCTTAGATTGTAATGGTGGGATTGGGATAGGAAAGACAGCTGCTGAAACACTAACCCACTCATGGCGAAAAGACTAGTTTATCAAAAAATAACCATTACTGGATAAAGGGTTTTGAGCTATTAAAAATAAAGTTTTTTTTTTATCCAATAAAAACCTAAACGACATGCCGTTTAATCGATCATCTCCATACCAAATTAACCCAAGCACTTGTTGGGATGGGTGCAGTCTTTTGTTTTTATCCAAACCTATCATCTATATCAGTTCAGTTGAGTTCAGTTCGGATTGTAGATATCTGCGATAAAGTAAAAAATGGAGGCTCTTGTATGCAAGAAATTGGGGGATCCAGTGGGAAAGATGGATGAGAATTCCCCGATAGTATTGAGCAAAACCCACCCAATCCCACAACTTGACTCCCCTACCTCAGTCAGAGTGAGAGTCAAAGCCACAAGCTTGAACTATGCCAATTACCTCCAGATTTTGGGCAAATACCAAGAGAAGCCTCCCCTGCCTTTCATTCCTGGCTCCGATTACTCCGGTATCGTCGATGCCGTCGGTCCTAATGTCTCCGATTTCAAGGTCGGCGACCGCGTCTGTTCCTTCGCTTCTCTTGGCTCCTTTGCTCAATTCATCGTCGAAGATCAATCCCAACTGTAAACATAATTATTTCTCAATTTCTTTGTTTGTTTGCTTGTTTTAAATTGGTTTCTGTATTCTTATTTCGAATTTTGGTCTACTACTATTATTATTATTATTATTCAAGAAAGGTTTCGAGTGCCAGAGGGGTGTGACCTAGTGGCTGCTGCTGCACTGCCCGTCGCTTTTGGAACCTCCCATGTTGCTCTTGTTCACAGAGCTCACTTGACCTCATCTCAGGTACCCATTCCTACCTATCATCGATTTCATTAATCAATTTCTTCTATTTTCGCCTCTACATATGGATTATCACGCTAGCGCAGACCACATACAAACGGGAAACTGGAGTGAATGATTGATGGTTAACCTTAGCATGTCATTGCTATGAATTTTTCTAGGTGTTGCTGCTTCTTGGTGCAGCTGGAGGTGTTGGCCTTTCTGCCGTACAAATTGGCAAGGTTTGCGGTGCCATTGTTATTGCCGTTGCTAGGTACTTGCCTTTGTATTTCCCTTTTCTTTTAGCGTGTGTTTGGTAGAGAGGAAAGAAAAGAGGAGGAAAGTGTATTCAAGATTCCTAAAGTGGAGGATACGTATCTTATTCATATAAAGGCAAAGTACATTTCTTTCCACTCTCCTTTCTCTCCAACCAAACACAGTAAATGCTTTACTGCTAAACATCTAATAGTTCTATTGCATTTTAACTAAGAACAGGGGAGCTGAAAAGGTAGAGTTTTTGAAGTCATTGGGAGTTGACCATGTTGTCGACTCGAGCAAAGAAAATGTTACTGTGAGCGTCAAGAACTTCCTCAAGGCAAGAAAGCTTAAAGGCATCGATGTTTTGTATGATCCTGTTGGTGGCAAGCTCGCTAAAGAAGCCTTGAAGCTTTTAAATTGGGGTGCTCAAATTTTGGTCATTGGGTTTGCTAGTGGGGAAATACCTGTCATCCCTGCTAATATTGCTCTGGTTAAGGTACTTGATTCTCTACTTATTCATTTACCAATTCATTGGATCGCCTATAACCATATTTTTTGCAAACCATTTTCTTATAAAATATTTTCTTTCTTAAACTTCTGAATTTAATAGAAAAGTACAATACAAGGAAAAGAATTAGATAACAATAATACCATTAAGGAAATTTGGTAGCATCATGGTTTGCATTCAATGTATAACCTCTTTGAATGTAGCTCAAGAAAAAGTGCCTTGGCCTTGAATCAAAAGATTGCTTGTATAATCTCTTTGATTCAGGAGAATGTCAAATCTGGATTCAAGGGAAGAAAATTGGTGATGGTTGTGTAAGGTCGGAGGAATTGGTGCTGCACAGATCCCGGGTTCTGGGCTAAATCTTTGTTTTTAAGCACCTAGTAAGTATAAAAAACAAGTGGGGAAAAAAACTGTGTACAACATTAATTAATTTGAAAACATGAAATAAATAAATAAATAATAGGCATGAAAACTATTCTGATGAAAATGGCAGTTTTGCAACCAAAGCACTTCAAATATATGCTGTTTTTCCTTTTCAACAAGCTTGTCTGGTCTGCCTTAGTTACGTGGTTATGCAGAACAAATTTTGTATTGATGTTTTTATCGATCTTAATAAATTAAAATGCTGCTTGTATTTTATCCAGAACTGGACCATACATGGACTTTATTGGGGTAGCTACAGAATACATCAACCTGGTGTTCTTGAAGATTCTCTCAAGGAGCTACTTTCCTGGATGGAAAAGGGATTGATTACCATTCACATTTCTCATACTTACAGTCTGTCAGAGGTCTGGAACTCAACCCTTTCTCGTTCTTGTTCTTCTTCTTCAATTGAGCAAACTCTTAGCTAGAGTATGATTTCCTACTAAATAGAAATATCACTTGTTATTTTAAAACTCTATTCTAAGGGTCATTGCTCAGGACCATATTAGCATTCCTGGGCTTAAAATCACACACTGTGCAAAGGGCAGTTCCTAAAACAAGCCCCCTTCTCAAATGAAAAAAATCAACGCAAAATTGTAGGGTGTTGCTTATTGAGTATATGTGCCACATAGATTAGACACAGTATTATTCAGAAACTCCATGCAACCAAGGCCAAACCCTAATGGAGATAATCACCTGAATTAAGATTTATACATTTCTCTTTATCAATGTTTCTAAAAGTATTAGGTTTACATGGTGTCATATTCTTCATTTATTGTGGGTATAACGTATGATCCCAACAGGTTGGGTTGGGTGGCTCAGACTTGCTCACCTATTGGATGGAATAGATATCATTTTATTGTGCAATGGCACGATTGACTAGTTGCCTCTTCCTGGGATCTTGCAAAAGAGAATATGCTGACTGAGCATATTAAATGATAAATAAGTTTTTTTGCTTTCCTGTTACTGCGGTAGTCAAGGAAAGCAAAATGGAGTTACCATTCAATCTCCCTTACTTTTCATTGATAAGAAGCTGTTCTGGGCTGAAATTCTATCAGTAGGTTTCTTGGTTTTTTTATTCTAAGAACAGAATCATGCTGATTTATTGTCTTTGATTAACACTGAACTTTCCATCTCACAAAAAATAATAAATGAAACGTAGATGTCAATGTTTTGCCTGATTGTTGCTATAGTTTTGATCTTATTCTAAGAAGGTATCATCTTAGCTACTTGATTAAATGTCCTTGGCAGGCCAGCCTCGCCTTTTCTGCTATTAGAGATAGGAAAGCTATCGGGAAGGTGGTGATTGTTTGTGATGATGAAGGAAGTGTAAGATCTAAGCTTTAATTCGGGATTCAGCTGGAATGTCAGAATCTTCTCGTTAACCTTTCAACCACTACATAATGGGCATCTTTTGTGGTTTCTATGATTACATATCAAAGTTGGAAAAGAATAAGGATACAGGAAATTATGAAATAAAGGAATCATCGATTAGATAATTCTGTAGAATAAACTGGGACAAACTATGTAATGTAGACTGCTGCTCTCAGCTCCTTTTAAGACAAGTAATAAAATTTCAATATTTTTTTTTCTTGTTCATTGTTTGCAAGCTACTAGGGCAAATTAAATTTCCCTAAATATTGGGACTCGAACTTGGGATCTTTTAGTCATAGAGCTTCGGTTCTAGCCAATTAGGTTAGCCATCATTAGCATTATAGCACCAATTGAAATAACTCATGTAAAAATTTAATTCAATCAATGATAGAATTCATGTGTTTGAAATAAATTTTAAAATGTTAAAATTCATTTGAATTATAATATTTGGAGTAATTGAAAAGTAAAAGAATAAATAAATTTTTTCTTATGTTACCTGTATAAATGAAGAGCCATGTTTAATTTAAATAAGAGTAATTTAAGTTTTTAATAGTGAATTTTATTAAGTGGATGTTTGGTTTAGTGATTGAGTGCCAGTTGATATTTTATCAGTTATATATATATATATATATATATATATATATATATATATATATATATATATATATATATATATATATACAATAAAATAATTACTTGTAATTTTATTATTCTTGTGATTTATATTACACAATAAAAAAATTAAAATAGATAATAATATATTAAAAATAAATTATATTTTTAATCGTCATTTAATATTTTAAATAACAATATCTAGTAAAATTTTTATCAAACAATTATATTTTTTAGCTATTAGCTATTTGAAACAGCTACCAGCAACAACAAATCAAACAGACTCTAAATGAATTGAGTTCTTAAAATATATATATATTTTAGCATTGATTTATTTTTTTGAAAAATAACATATTTTTTTTTAAGTATTTACTGTGCAGTGAGTAACGATTGATTTTAAGAATATTTTGACACATTAATTTGCTAAATAGTTGTGAATAAAAACCGTTATAATTTTGTATAATCATTCGATTCCTACAATTACACTTTGAAAAACTCTTTTTACACAAGTTTTTTTTTTTTTTTTAACACAAGTTATTATAACATACGAAAATAGATACTAGAGTTGTTCAACATGCTATGCAAAATGTGGATACTAAAGTTGTTGAGCATGCGGCTTGGGTTGGGCAATTTTATATTCTTAATCGAGCCCAGCCAACCTAGTTTAATATAAGAATTGATTTGTTTTTTATAATATGCTT
>CATKHJ010100938.1:0-10233 GCA_949750685.1 Vernicia montana | reverse complement strand
ACATAAGCATGACACACTCATTGTTCAAATTTATGTTGATAATATTGTCTTTGGTGCTATTAATGAAACTCTTTGTGAGGAATTTACTAAGTGTATGACTAGGGAATTTGAGATGAGCATGATGGGAGAGCTCAAATTCTTTCTTGGTCTTTAAATCAAACAATGCAAAGATGACATTTTCATCAACCAATCCAAGTACACCAAGGAACTATTGAAAAAATTTGGAATGGATGGATGCAAGAGTAGCAAAACACCAATGAGCACCTCAACTAAGCTTGACAAAGATGAAATGGGTAAAAGTGTTGATGAAAAGAAGTATAGAGGTATGATTGGCTCACTTCTTTACCTTACCGCTTCTAGACTCAATATAATGTATAGTGTATGCTTGCGTGCTAGATTTCAATCATGTCCTAAAGAATCTCATTTGAATGAGGTTAATAGAATTTAAAGTATTTACATGGTACATTGCATCTAGATTTATGGTACCCTAGAGATTCATCATTTAGTATAATTGGATATTCGAATGCGGATTATGCCTGTAGTCTCTTAGATAGAAAGAGTACATCCTGAACTTGCCATTTTCTTGGTGAGTGATTAGTTTCTTGATTTAGTAAGAAACAAGTTTCAGTTGCCTTATCCACCGTTGAAGCGGAATATGTGGCGGCGGGTTGTTGTTGCACTCAAGTTCTTTGGATGAAACAACAACTCAAGGACTATGGTCAAGCACTTGATCATATTCCCATCAAATGTGATAATACAAGTGCTATAAATCTTTCAAAAAATCTCATTCAACATTCTAGGAGCAAGCATATAGACATTAGACACCATTTTTTGAGAGATCATGTGCAAAGTGGTGATGTTGTTTTGGAATTCATTGATACAACCAACCAATTAGTGGACATTTTTACAAAACCCCTAAATGAAGAGAGATTGAACTTCATTAAAAGGGAATTAGGGATGCTTGATGGAAGCTCCTTGTCATAACAAGGCATTTCCTTTGTAAAAACTCTTTTGAGTGCATACTTTTGTAAATCATTTATGCCTTGTCAAGTGTGATATTGTTTGTGCATTTTGATATTTCAATTTCATAAATATGCATGTTTGATGATAAAATTATGCATAGCTATAATATATTATGAATATTGATATTTAAAGATATTTAAATATGTCTATTTTCATAATTGAAGATTTAAAATTATTTTTAAATTAAATGCATACATGATTTTCACAAAAATTTTCCTCCCTTTTTGAAAGTCCCCTAATTCGCAGTCGCTACTGCCTTTTCGCGAGCGCAACTTTCATATTTCTTCTGTCCATTGCAATTTTTCAAACATTGTGGTTGCGATGTACTCTTCGCGAACGCTAAATTCCTTGAAACAGTTACCGTTACTCACATTTTTTTAAAATCGCTGTCGCAATATGTATTTCGCGAACGCGATTTACATTTCTAGCAGAAAAAATCTAGTCGTTTTTAAAACGGCCAGAATTGCATTTAATGCAATTTCTGACCATTTTTTACTATTTTTTGGTCTTCCCATGGCTATATATATATGAAATTTCTTTTTATATTTTGATTTCCTTGAATTGATTTCTTATATATATATATGCCTTCATTTTCTTTTATGTTCCTATATTCTTTATTTAGTCATTTTATCTTTTTGATCTTGCCAAAGGGGGAGAAGAAAATTGAAATTGAATTTTATAAAAGGATTATTTAATTAAAGGGGAGAAAATTTCATTTTACTTAAACTTAAATGGTCATATATTAAGGGGGAGTATTATATTTTATTTACTTAATGTTATTTTATCCCAAAATTCAATTTAATTGTCAAAATCAAAAAGGAGGAGATTGTTGACCTAAATTGAGTTTTCAATTTAGTCAAATCTCTGTTTTGATATTGACAATCAAATTGAATAGTTCTAATATTTCAATTGAGCTTTTTTTTACAGATAAAATAACTAGAAAGACATTGGTATTGAAGAACTTAGAAAATTTCTAAGTAGTGTGAATGCCTTGTAAATCGTGCCCGCAACATGGTCATTACGCCCGTAATATGCACATCGCGCCCGCTACTAATATATCATGACCGCAACCTAGCTTGAACTCAAAATTCCAAATTTAGATAGTAAGGTTCGCGTCCATCGTTGCGACCACAACCCAGAGCACGATATGAATATAGCGACCGCAACATGCTTGTCGCGAACGCGACATTCATACTCTGAGAATGAATTGCAACGGTAACTTCAACAGCAAACGGAATGGTGCCATGTGTCACTATCCATTGGGCAGATATGAAGACAGTGACCACGAATCACCCATAAAGACCGCAATTCATCATTTGCAAATGCAAAATTGGAATGCGACCGCGAAATTTGTCTGACGAGCATTTAATGCTGATTTTGTTACTGTTGTAGGCAGATTTGGTTGATTACTTTTGTAACAGCTCTTTTGATGGATGGACACTATAAATACCCCATCAAAAGAGTTGAGAAAACATCTAATTACTCATCCAACAACCAAACTCTTGCAAATTTAATTCTCAATCTTTCAATTTTTTTTAAACACCTTGTGTGTTTGGTGTAAGAGCATTCATTGCTCAAAAGGGTTTAGTGTGAGCCATTAAACGCTTGTTAGGTTGGGGAGTGATCCTTTCTAAAACTCTTATTGGGTTTGAGTGTTAGCCTTAGTGAAAACACTTGTGAGGTTTATAGTGTGAGCCTTGAAAACACTTGTAAAAGTTTGGTGTGAGCTTAAACACTAAGTTGGGAGTGAACTTGTTAAAACTCCATAGATATTGAAATATCCAATTATTGATTGGGGAGTGGATGTAGGATTGGTTATAATCCGAACCACTATAAATCTTTATGTCTTTTTATTCTTCATACTCTTTCTCAATTAAATTTTTTTTAATTGCCCACCAATTCAGCCCTCTTTCTTGGTTCATCTTGGGCTACAACGATCCTAGGGCATGGGTAGCTATAAAGGTACAAACAACCCGTAGAATCCACTTATTTAATATTACAATACAATTAATACCATAATTTACCCTAAGCACTAGAAATCAAATTCAATTCAACAGCATAACAGCTGCAACTATAACAATACCTCAGGTTCACAACCTACATTAAAGAAACACTTCTCAATAAAACACTCTTATATCCTTAACTTCATATAGGCTAATACAAATCTTCCCAATATCTTATCGTCGTTAATCACATAACATTGTATCAAATGTCAATTTTTGTATCCATATTAACATATAAATAAACCATATAAAGAATACAATTCAACTAATTATTACAGTACTAAACTATATTAATCCATGGAGCTCTAAATGACTTGACCCAAACAATAAGCTATAATTATCTTACATTCAACGAAACAATCCCAAGTGGAGATAAATACTTAGGATCCACTTGCTGAGTTTGCTACTGAACCTAAAATAAAACATTGTAGGGGTGTGAGAGAAGCTCAATGAGTACTTACAATGTATAAGAAACAGTATGTGAATATATATTTAACAATAAAATTATCAGTCTTTCAATATAATAGTATAGAAGAATTAATTTTTCAATGATCAATAACAGTTGGGGTCTAATATTAAGGTTCTAGTGAAACAGTGAGGGAGGAACAATCTTCCAATGATTAATAGCAATTGAGATTCAATATCAGGATTTCAATGTAACAATGTAGAAGACACAGTCGGGATTCAACAACAATGGTCAATAATAATCGGGATTCAATAACAATGGTCAATAACAGTCGGGATTCAATAATGTCATTTTAGCATAAATCATAATCTTGGAAGCAGTATGCTTCCCACATGTAAATAGTGGAGTGACGAATATTGCCTTGCTCACTCATATCAGTAACTAGAGTGGCAGCTAATGCTTGCTCACTCATAAACAGTAATACAGATCATAAGACTGATTAGGTCTCACAACTAGGATCACCCCTCCTAGCTGAGGCGGATACACTCACCCTATCCGCAGGCTTTCCTGTGTGTACACAGTCTGATGTAATACACACATCAGTCAGAGATTTTTGCTTTCAGTAATATAGTATGATCACTTTGGATCCAGTATGCAAACTGTTCAATGTTTTGATACAATAGTATACAATAACGATTCATATAAGATTCAATGAAAGATGAGCAATTGAAGAAACAATGAAATTTTTATAAATAGATCAATTGGTTCCTTAAAGGAACATAACTATAAGAACAGTTTATCGATTAGGATACACTGAATGTTCAAAGGAGGAACATTAGATCAAGAATGGATTCATTACAACAAAAGGGTGGATATGAAAAAGGTAAATTCTTTTACAATATTCAATTTAAGAACAATTTAGTATACATAGTCAATTAGTAGGCCGAAGGCCTCAATGAAAGGATTCAAATAATAATAATTAGGCCGATGTCCTCGATGAAAGGAATTCAATAATAATTTATAGGCCAAAGACTTCATTTAAAGAAATAATTCAAACAATTGTTTCATTAAAATAATATAAGGTTTTTACAATACTCACCTTGACTTCCTTAGCTCCTAATACAAGCTTTTAGTACACTTGGTAGTGATGCTCCGTAATCTCTGAAACATCTATCTCTTTTAGGTTCTACGTTGAACCACATCTTTTATACCATATATCAAAGATTATTAAATACCTTATCAATTTGACTATTTCAATTCTAACTCTAATACTATTGTCTAATATCGATGCAAATCAATATATTTTCACGTTAGATTCATATTGAATAATCATATTTAATTCACTATTTATTATTCTCATTAATCATTTATTTATTGTTTTCATATATAAATAATCCATTAATTTACAATTGTTAATTTTGTCACATTACATTCTTACTTTCTGTTTAATTATGACACTAGATCTTGTCACTTTTTTTTTTGTCATTTCTCATGATGCACTAGACCAAATGAGTTGATTCTTTTTGAATTTTAAACTAGACATATATATTCACAATATATCCAAAATTGAACTTAAAATTCAATTCATAGAAAACTTGATGACCATTTCAATTCAATTCTATTTCTGTTACAGGGCAGACTGACCCTACCATACTACTTTAAGTATAAATAATGATTTATACTTTCAAATGCAATTTTCTTTTGCTGGAAATTACTAAAGACATTAATAAATATTTCTTATGTTTTGAGTTTAATCTAGTTCTATCTTTAACATCCTCAAATCAGAAGCTCTAATTCAGTTTACAAGTTAAGTTCAATTATAGAGTCAGTTGCATAACAGGCTCTATTTCTCATACTATACTTGAAATTTTATCAACTCCTTTTGTGGATTAATTCTAAACATACCAATAATCATTTCACTAGTTTTCAGTTTCTTCTAATTCGGTCTCTATCATGCTCAATTCATGAGATATATTCTCGAGTCTATCAATAGTGCTAGATTACAATAGTTTCCATACCTTATCACTTTCATTAAGTCATATCTCACAATACACATATCCAATTTACATTTTGTTTTACACAGAGATTATAAACATATCAATTTTCATTTTTCATGTTTTATACTTGACTTAATTCAGTCTCTAAATCTATCTTTTGGACTACTTCATTTCAAACTGCCTATTCATTCTCTAAACAGGACCAGTTTCAGTTCAAGTGAAATTTCTCTTTGTAAAAAATAAATATTTTAAATTAATTTTATAGGTGAATATTTGAGACATTTACCTACAACTTTTATGTTTTATCTCTCTTCAAATTATGTTCATAAAGTCCTCTATAAATTCAAACAGTCTGGGTTTACTCAGAAACCCCCAAATCCGGGTCAGTATACTTTCAAGAGATATATCTCATTACTCATCAAGAATTTCATAAAACCCTTTATGGGATTCTAAATAAAGTAAAACACTACAACTTTAATGTTTTACACTTCTCCAAATTCGGTCTCTAAACTGACAGTATGGGTGTTCAAATATTCTACTCAATTCAAAACCTAAATTTCT
This sequence comes from Vernicia montana, assembly GCA_949750685.1. NCBI lineage: Eukaryota > Viridiplantae > Streptophyta > Magnoliopsida > Malpighiales > Euphorbiaceae > Vernicia > Vernicia montana. Next base: position 4,243 of record CATKHJ010100938.1, on the reverse strand, counting down.
CAATTCAAATTCAAAAACCAAACCAAACTCCATCTTGCAATTTAAATGCAATCAACTCATCAATTCTTTCAGTTCACTTTATAATATACCCATAAATATCAGAAAAATAAAAATAATTAATTTTCTCCAATTTTCCATCCATAGGCTGAAGTATAGAGAAGGAAGACGAAAGAGAAATACTAAAGTTTTAACATAAATAGTCAATTGTTCATGCTTAAAATGAAGTTTAGAGACATAATTTTAGAGCTTACCTTGAAGTTCCATACTTCTTGAAGAAGAGATCTTGGAACCGGCCATTCTAGAGAAAAAGAATTAGTGTTCTTCTTTTGTTTGACAATTGATGAATTTAAGAAAATTTTAAGGCTTATTGGATAAACTTTACTTGCATGGATGATGTGGATTTATTAGGAATGATCTAATGGCTAGTAATTTAGCTCAATTTTGAATTTATTTAATTCATTTTTATATAGATAAATATGACCATAATTTCTTGATGATAAAAAATTTTCATGAAGTTTCCTTAATTATATGTTAATTTTGACTAATTGAATTGTGGGGTCTACTTCCATTCATTTAATTTGACCAATTTTTCTCCATGTAATTTCAAGTAAATTTTCTTTTCCAACAACCATAGTGGGCCGGCCATGTTACTACATGGTTAGGCCTTCCACTTGCTTCATATGTTCATTTACATTTAACTCGCCATTTCGACAGTTTTTGCGAAATGATCGTTTTACCCTTCTTTTTCACTGTACATTGTTGTAACCGATATCGATGCAGTTCATTAACCTTATTTCATTAATCATATTCATAACATTTTTATGAGTTCATATGTACTATAATATCACAGTAATAGAAATAATAATAAATGAATAAATTATGTGCATTCAACCTAGTTTTATTTGAGTTCTCATTGATCTCGTTACCTCAATAATCATTCAAATTGCCTTTCGATGACATTATTGTTAATTCGTAGGAAGTAACTGAATTTAGAATATTACAAGAATATCCTTTATTCTTAGTCAAAGATGCCATTGGAGTGGGTTGGGTGCATTAGAGTATTGATACTATAAGTTATTCTAGAATTTTAGGCCTGGTTGGTGGAAAGTGGGACTCAACCTCCACTTGCCCAACCTCTAAACATAGTAAGATAGGTAAGATGAAAAGCAACATATACCCTTCCCATTAAACCCATAGCCGACCACCATGTGAGGGGTGGAGCCCACATTACACTAGCACATCACTTTATTGTTCATTTTACTTTAATTTCACAATTTTGGTGATTTTGACAATTTCATCACATAAAAATATAGTCATTCATGCTTATCAATTTAAATACTTAATAATAAACAATTTAACATTAATCACTCACTAATTAAGCACACTCATATGTCATGCACATCAAAACTTAATTACATATTAGGGCATTCACAATCATGTCATACATATGCATGTTCGGCTACCCTTTCCAAGTATACATCTAATTCCTTTGTTTTCTATTCTTAGTGTCTCATACATAGTGCATATGGGTCAAAAGGGTCAAGGGTATTACATATATATATATATATATATATATATATATATATATATATATATATATATATATATATATATAGCTAATTAAAATGTAGTAATAGATAATTAGAATTTATAAAATAATTAAGAAATTTTGTAGTGGATGATGATGAGAAAAGGGAATTCTACACAACAATGTATTAACACCTCCCCCACCATCAAATTTTTGGCCACAATAAATGTGGGACCTACTCTTCACTTTGTCATTTTATTTATTGTCTTCTTATCTAAAATTTGACAATTTTCATATTTACTCATAATTTTGTTATATTATTTCACACTTTTATTTTCAAATAGTAATTATTAATTAACTTATCATCATTTATTCATTACAAATTCTATAACCTTCATATATAAACACTTAATTCACATCAATAAATTCCCTTTATATCCAAGAAACTCTTATAATAAATTTCATAAGGGTTCAAGCTACATTTATATAATTAAGCACTTAAACTCGATTGTTTACTACTTATAATTCATGTTTTGACTACGGAAATATCTAGGGTATTATATTCTTCCCCTCTTAAAAAAATTTGTCCTCGAATTTTTCTTGTGAAATTTCACTTGATAATTATACTGTTGTTTTCTAATTTTCTTCCACAATCATGACTCATCTTATATCAACTATCCTTCTATCTCCAATATTAATCATCACTGTGTCATGCTTATTCATAACTCTTATTGTTTGTAACTCATACCTTTGTATTGATTTACCAATATCTTATGCAACTTCTTAAAAACACTCTTATTACTAGCACATAGATTATCACTTAAGTTGATTTTCTAATTCTATCATAGCTCTCACTTTTATACCTTGCTTTTGTTTGTTTTTTTTTTTTTTTTTATGGTTGTTGGAAAATGTTTTTATACATATTAATTAGAATTCTATCTTTTGAAGTTCATATACATGGTAGTTCTGATAATTTACATGCAATGGTGCTCACAATAACACATGATATATGTACACAGCACTTGATATCATGATTCTTGAAAATTCTGGAAAACATTATCATGAAATTTATATCATGAAACTTGTAGCTTTAAATTTGATAACTATTTATGAATTTATAAGTTAAAGACATGATATCATATTTTCATGGAAAACTTGAAATAAATTGCATGTTGTGAAATCATTTTCACAAAAATTAAAACTTGACTATCAGACACTATGACATGGTGTACATCATCTATCTCCATAAAAACATGGGGTTTATTAACCCTTTATCACAAAGTCTACAAATACTCTATTGACTTGTTAAATGGGATGTCTATATAAATACTCTTGACTTTCATTTTCATCTCAGATATCTCACTTTTGTTTAATTTCAACCTCAATCATGCCTAAAGCATAGTGTACTATCATGTCCTTTCAAATTCCTTTTAATCCATCATAACAACAAAATTAACTCCATCTTTGAATATCCTTATTGTTTCTCAATCACTATCTATCATATTTTGTCCATCCATAATTCAAGATTTTTTTTCCTCATTTAATAACTCCTCTAATATCATGGGCAACTAACTATACATAAACCTTTTATCATAATTCCCTCAATATCTTCTTTATCTCCTCATTTTCTTATCTTAACCCTCTGCATTCTCATATGACTTCTCATAACTCTTACATTATTACATTCTTACACACTGGGTCCATTTCAATCCGAGCCTGCTGATGTACATTCAATGGCTCCTCATTTTCTTCTAACTTATTTCTCTCCATTTAGACCTCCTTTGGTCCATTTTCCTTATGATGTTCCTCTGGGATTTCTTCTGGATCCTCCTTTACATGATCTCTCTAAAGAATGAATTAACATACATGGATAATGCAGAATTAACACAAAGAAATACTTTAACTAGCAAGATGGAAAATCCTATGCTCTATGGTGTTTTACTATACATGCCATATCTTAGTCTAATTAGACTAAAATTTTGCTCTGATGCCAATTTTGTCACGACCCATCTTCAAAATCGTAACGGTTATAGGGCATGGGTAACCGTAAAGACACCAAACACCCGTAAAACCCATGAACTTAAACATTCAAATAAAATTTTAACAACATAACAACTGAACGCTTAACATTTCCATTCATAATTAGCCCAAGATCACAACCTGCATATAAATATACACTTCCAATATCCACCCTTATATCCTCACTTCATTTCATTCAATTTGCAAAATCTTTTATGCTCAGTTATACAATCATAGCACATGCTCATTCATGAAGAGAAAATTAACATTTCAGATATATGACCATAATTCTTAAACATATTAAGTATATATATATATACATCTCATACACACAAAGCAAGTTCAGATTTCCAAATCTAAACCTATACACCATTGGAGCACCTAGACAGAACATCTGCAAAATATTATATTTTATATTAATTTGAGGTTCCTCGATAGAGAAAGAAAGACCGAGGAACATTATCAGCACTTATCTTAAACCTGAAAAATTTAGGGGAGCGGGGTGAGTATAAAACTTAGTGAATAAATAATATATATTATGTACGTAAAAATGCATGTAATACCCCGAACATTCGTGTATTGATTGCAAATTGATAATGTGAATGGGTTATAAATGTTATTGAATGAGTAATGATGATTGAATGAGTTACAAGTGTTGAGCAAGTTAAAAGAGGAGTAGTGGACGCTACTACCTGA
>CATKHJ010100911.1:0-22151 GCA_949750685.1 Vernicia montana | reverse complement strand
TAAAACTAATGAACTCAACAATTATAAATTATAAATATAGACAATATAAATAATGAATGCAACAATAATAAAAATGTGATTACCATCAAGAAAGTAAGAGGACCAGTAAAAAAACCATCAGGCTTCTTCTTCCAATCTTGAACAGATTGGACAAGACTCTTAATGGTGTAGTGGCACTAATTTAACTCTTTAATTTTATCAACTTTAATAAGAGAAAACAAAATCTTATAATTGCATTTACGATTTTGGTGCCCTTTCAATATACTGGAAACAACAAAAACCACAAAGTCCCTTTTAAATTCATCACCATAATCGCCTCGCTGAACTATTTCATCAGTCATTTTGCATGTAATAGGACTACCAGAAGCAACACCCCATCTATCCCTCCAATTCCTCAGCAATTCATCATATTCATCACTATTTTTATCCCCCTTAGCTTCAACAACAACTTTACCATCACGAGGAAGATTGAGAGTACACATAACATCCTCCTCAGATATAATAAGTTCCTCTTTCTCCAAAGCAAGAGCACACCTACAAAATTCAAAATTCTCAACTAAATATTTACCTAATCCTCCATGACACTCACTCAACTTCAGCTTCAAAATATCCCCAAAACCAATAATCTCAACAGCCTCACGTTGTTTGGGGGACAACTTCTTAATCATATCAAACAAATCAGATGGTGGCATCCTGCTTGATAACACAGATCTTCTATTATATTTTCTCTTCTCCACTTCTCCAGCATCAGTAGGATCTATCTTCCTTTTCTCACTCCTAGATTCTTTTTTTTTTTCTTACTTTACGCATTCTACTTAAAGGAACATCCCACCTCTCATCATCACTAACATTTGTCCGAGCCCTTTTTCAGCTTTATTAGAAACTTCTACTTTTTTTATTTTTCGCTTATGTCCAATACTTTAAACACGTCATCCCCTGCAAAACAACAATGACAAAAAAAAAAAAAAACAATATATAACATAAAACAACTGCAAAAAATGAAAGAAAATAATTCATGAAATGAGTTTTATAAATAATGAACCTAACACTAATAATACAAAATTACAAAATAATATACAAAATTAAAAGTCCACTCATACTTGGCTTATCCATCAAGACCAACAGTTATTGTCCTACACCATTCTACTGATGAATTATATATCACAGTGAATTTTCAATGAACATACACAAATTCTACTGATGAACCTACATTTTCTTTTAAATGAACCTATAGATTCTTTTAAATGAACCTACAGCCTAACATATATGAAGTTGAACAATGAACCTAATAGTTACAAATGATTTATCTACAGTTTACAAATAATGAACCTACACCATATATTTTATGAACCTGTAAGCAATATTTAATTATCTTGTTTCTTTTAACTGCTGAGTATATATATTATAGAAATTATATATTACAGTGAATTTTCAATGAACATACACCGTTCTACTGATGAACCTACAGTTTCCTTTAACTGAACCTATAGTTTCTTTTAAATGAACCTGCAATTTCTTTTAAATGAACCTACACCTTATCATATATGAAACTAACATTGAACCTAATAGTTACAAATGATGAATCTACAGTTCAAAAATGATGAACCTACACCATATACTTGATGAACCTGATACAAACTTAATTTAAAAAAAAAAAAAAAACTACAAACTTAATAAATAATGAACCTAAAGATTATATACAAAATATAACACAAAAGTACAAAATGTGACGTGGAGGCTTTTGCAGAAGGGTTCCTAGGCCGCCTAGACAAGCAGCGGGCCAAGCAGAAGAAATAGTGGCCCGGTACAACTGTGATTTTGGGCCTTGCAAGTACTTGATCCAAAGAAAAATGGTGTAACGGATCATTCATTTGGGCCCTTAATTTTGCCGTTTTTCCATTTATGGAAACTTTTTGAATTGCTTGTAACTTTTGGTAGGAACCCCGGATTTAGGCGCCGTCTGTGGCGCTTTCCTTTTTAATATCATTATGTTTTTCTGGTGTAATATTTTGAAACTGCCATTTTTTGCAGTTTTCATATTTGTACCCGTGTCTAGGGTTTCAGAGCCCCTATTTAAACTCCTACTTTGCCTGTTTTAGGGCAAACATTAATATATAGAAAAACCTAAACCCTAAACGGCTTTGCCATTTTACTTACGCTGCGTCAGAAAAAGTCATCACCTACTCTTCCTTATCTAGAGATGTGTCTTTAAAATTCTCCATCTTTCCTCCTATCCAAAATATTCTACATTTCTCAAGCTTTGTTCAACAACCGCCATTGGAGAAGTTTCTTGAAGAGCCAAGAATTATCCATGCCACCGCCATTCATGGAAACATCTAGATTAGAGAGGTTCTCCATCACCGACTTAAGGAAGGATCTTGGTTCCTTCCACTCACCGACTATAATTAGTATAAATATAGGCTTTGGACTTTCTTGTATATATATAGTGAGATGTGTGAGTGAATGAACAGTGAGCTGTAAGTGAATTGTGCGAGTGTTAGTGCAGGTGAGTTTGTGGGTGACAATAGTGTGTGCCAAAGTGAGAGAATATAGTGTGTAGTATGTGTATGTGTCTTTGAGTGTGAATTGATTTGTAAAATATCAATTTAGTATAATAGAAAATTATTTTCTTCAAGTGAGCCCACTACATCTCACAATTTGTGAGAGAATTTAATCCAACAATTTATAATCCTTCTCTTCTGCTCAATATAGCATTAGCCTTTTCTCTGTTATTTATAATCTTTTTCTTCTGCTCTCAATATGGCATTAGCTATTTAATGCCCATATGATAGAAATGCAATTAATGCAAAACTTTAGGAGATGTGGAATAACGTCCACATGTAAAAATAAATAAATAATTATTTATTAATTATTTAATTTATTTATCAAAGGATAAATATAGTTTAAAATAAGATTAAAACTATTTATCCTGTAAAAAATAGGCTTCCTAATCCTAATCTCTTATTAAGTGGAGATATTTATACAAAATATAACTCTCCTAAAAATAACAGCAAATTTATGAACAACGGTTTACAGTTCCCTAAGAATTATTTCACCTGTGTGTTACATAGACAGTGAGAGTATGGGTTTCTTGGAGAGACTATTGTAGCCTTCTCTATTTCCTGACGTGCTAATTTCTAGTTGGTGGTGAAGACCACTTGTCTATTAAATCCGTAGATTGTAAATCAAAACTCGATCCAGTCGCTTCCGCTATAAGGTAATTCTATTACTCTATATTATTGTGTATGATATACTTTCTAACATTTGCATCAAAGCATATATGTTTTGCTCTCATCTAAGTATGGTAGATTATACATGATGGTAATTTTTTTATTTTATGTAAATAAGAAATTACATAATTATTTTTTTCTCTTATTTTATGTGAATAAGAGATTATAAATTTAGGAATTAGATTCTTCCATGAAAATATGATGAAAATTTATTTTTCTGTATAGGATTTGTTCATTACATAAAAATAATTAATTTTGGAGTTTTTTATTTAAAGGAAATTTTAATTTGAAGAAAAATTAGTTTTTGTAACTATGAATAATTCGTGTTTTTGAGTGAATTTTTGGCCCAGAAAATACTTTTTTTTCCTGCGTTTTTATTGCATATTTTTGTAGTACTACATGTAAGCTTTAAATCGGTATAAAGATAACTCAAAACAGATTTAAAACGAGTGAGACATGAGCTCACAAAGTTAGGGGTTCAAATCTATTTAGAACACTAAACCCAGAAAAATTCTAAATTTGGAAATCCATGAAATTTGTTTTTCTCACTCTCTTGAGTGGAGAGTGTCATTCAACCCATCACTATTTGGAAAAACCAAATTGACAGATATCGAGATGAAGCTATTAGGAGTTGAAATACATCATCCGTGATGGAAACAAATTTCTAAAAGACTGTGAGTGTATGTCATGCGTCTCCTCAGAGAGTGGGAGCCTTCACAGGCCAACCTAGATATAGCCGCAAAGAGACAACACGTGGAGGTGCATCCGAGCTCCTTTTTTGACACCTCCAGCAAGTGAGTGACCAGCACATCGTGTTCTGTTGGTTGGTAATGTTTTTGGAATTAAATTCTACTTTATCCATTGTTTTTAATTATTTTCAGTTATAATTCCAATGAAAATTTTAATTTTTTAAATTAATTTATTACTTTTTGTAATTTATGTTATAAATATTAAAAAAAAAATTACAATGATTTTGTATTTTTTTTTATTTTTTTAAATGCCAAAATAATTTTTAATTATTTTATGCTTAATATTGGCAAATATCTTAGAAAATTAAATTACTACATATTATGGATATTAGATTTTGTATCTTATATGCATAATATAAACTTTAGCATATATATGCTTTATATTTTAATTCCCATTTTCCATAATTTGTTTTGATTTAATATGATTAGTTCATATTCTATTTGTGGTCTACCATTGGTTGAATTATTTTGCAATGGATGGTATATTTATGTTTATGCTTCTTTCCATTAATTAATACAAATTTCAAAAATTATGGTAAAAGGGCATCCTCAATTTTATTTACCAAAGTAGATTTGTTTTAGTAGGTTTATCTATAGGATGTATAATTTTTTATTGGCTATTTTTCTATGGAAGCCTTGTAAGGGGATGCGTTTCCATTTTACCATACTTTCGAATTTTTGTATTAATTTTATTTATATTGTAGTTTATTTTGTGTATGGATGTGTCCTACCTAAATATGCATGTTAGAATTAGTTCTTATATTATAGATTAGTTCTATAAAATAATTGGATTAGTTCTAAATTAGTGGAATTTTAGGGATAAGTTATCTAATTGATGAAAATAATTGGATTTAATATTTTTCTTACTTAATGGGAGATGATTATGAGCTTAGCGAAATTTTCGAATTCATTATGATAGAAAAATATTAAAAATAATTACTTTCTTGAATAATATGTGCCTAATGTCCAAATAACCCTTGCTTAAAAATGTAGAAATGGCCTCTAAAACTATAATTGTTGACCTTAACAAAGGAGAAAAACTTGATGGTCAAAATTATGACATGTGGCGAAGGAAGATTCAGTATCTTCTAAATGAGCAAGAAGTGCTTAAGTCCTTGGAAGAGTCTATGGTTCCACTTAAAGAGGGCAATACGGCCCAACACCACTGTGATAAGGAAGCTTATGAAAATTGGGTCAAGAAAGACCATTGTGCATGCTTCACTATGTTGAGTAGCATGCAAAATGACCTAATTGGGGAATTTGAGAATTTCCCTACTGCTAAGTCCATGTGGGACCATCTCAAAATCAAGTTTGGTCAGACCTCTGCTAGAAGGTTGCATGCCTTAAATTTGAAATTCCAGGAGTATACCAAACTACCTAATCATTCCATAGTTGAACATCTTTGTGTTATGAATAACATGATTAGGGATTTGAAGACTGCTGGAGTGGAGGTCAAAGATGAACAACAGGTGTTGGTTGTGATTGTTCCTTGTCAGACCCTGAGTGGGCCCAAATGAAACATTTGATGACTCATAGTGAGAACATCAAAACTTTTGATGACATTTCCTGTCACTTGAAGCTAGAAGCTAAGCGCATTGAAGCTTTTTGTCCTAAGGCCTTTGTGGTCCAAGGGCCTAATAAGCCTATGAATAAGTCAAAAGGCAAACAAAAGCAAGGTGGGAAAGGAAAGCAAGGAAAGAATGTTGACCCTCAACAGGGCAACATTGTCAAACCCCAAAAATGCAAGTGTGCTGTTAAAAGAGATGTAGCTAAAATGAAGTGCTACAATTGTGAGCAAAAGGGTCATATAGCTCGTGATTGTCATGAGTCTCCTAAGATAACTCTAAAATTTATCTATGTGAATGTTTGTGCTCATGCATTAGTTGCTGACTCTTTACCTTATTGGATTTTAGACTCAGGGACAAACAAACATATAGTCCAAGATAATAATGGGTTCGTATATTTTCATTGAATTCCAGTAGGCACCCAGTATATAAGCTTAGGCAATCATGAAAGATAAGAAATTTTAGTCATTGGTACCTATCAACTCATATTGCAAAATGGAAAGAATGCTTCTTCATGATGTGTTGTGTGCTCTAGGATTTCAATGTAATCTATGCTCTGTGCTAGTCCATTTGCCTTTAGGATTCTCTTTTTATTTTAGGGGAAATGTCGTGGACATTTATTTTGACAATAATTTGTTTTTCCAAGGACAATTAGTTAATGATTTCTTTAGACATGATTTGGATTACAATTCAATAAATTCCTCTTCTGTTTTTATTACTTTCCCTGATAATCATAATGAATGTGAATTATGGCATGCTAGACTTGGTCACATAGGCCAAGAAAGAATGATGAGGTTAGCAAAAGTAGGCCTATTAGGGCCTCTTAGTCAAGTAAGTCTCCCTACGTGTGAGCCTTGCTTAAAGGGAAAGCATCAAGAAATCCTTTTAGTAAGGCATTTAGGGCCTCTTATCCATTAGAGCTAGTCCATTCTAACATTTATAGACCTATGAATGTTAAGGCACGTCATGGTGTTATTTATTTCATTACCTTTATAGATGATTATTTGCATTTTGGGTATGTGTATCTCATATCTCATCGACATGAAGCATTAGATTGCTTCAAAAGCTTTGTTGCAAAAGTCGAGAATCAAAAAGAGAGACATTTAAAATATCTTCTAACAAATAGGGGGGCATGAGTATCTATCTGATTCGTTCAGAAAGTTTTGTGAAGGTAAAGGAATAAGTAGGCAGCTAACTATTCTTGGAACGCCACAACAAAATGGTGTTGCAGAGCAAGGAAATAGGATTTTACTAAACATGGTTAGGTCAATGATGACTCAGGCCAACCTTCCAATTAGTTTTTGGGGGGATGCACTGCTTATGATAGCTTATATACTTAATCGTGTGCCTAGTAAATCTATGCCAAATACTCCCTATGAACTTTGGAATGAAAGGAAGCCAGAGTTGAATTATTTGCGCCCATGGGGCTCAGCTAGGTATGTTTACTCCACCTCTCATAAGTATGGGAAGCTTGGCCCAAGTGCCAACAAGAAGGTATTCATTAAGTATCCTAAACATTCTAAATGATATGTGATGTATGGAGAACATCCTGATGGGGGTATGATAGAAATAGAGTCTAGAGATGTGAAATTCTTAGAGAATGAATTCTCAAGTATCGATGAAGTCCGCAAAGAATTATCATTGTATGAGTTACATGATGATACTCCTCCTATCTTAGGCCAATGGGGGAATTACAACCTCTTTAGACAGTCGCCATAGATAATGGGAGAAATTTGCGAAAAAGTGAACACAGATGCATACCATGTCAACATTTTGAGATTGAAGGGGATGAATTATTGTGCTCTCTCTATGATGTATATGAGCTTGCTTCATATGCTGAAGCACTTACTTCACCTGTTTGTAAAGAATGGCTCGCTGCTATGCAGGATGAGATGGAATCAATGGCAAAGAAATGAAGTATAGGAGTTAGTTGATCTTTCGCCAGGGCATAAGACTATTGGGAATAAATAGGTCTTAAAAATAAAGCGCAAAGCGGATGGTTCAATTAACAAGTAAAAGGCCCGACTTGTAGTGAAAGGTTATACCCAAAAGGAAGGTATAGACTATAAAGAGACATTTTCTCCTGTGGTGAGAATTGCCTTAATTCGCTTTATCCTAGCTTTAGTAACTCATTTAGATTTAGAGCTACATTAGATGGATGTCAAGATGACATTCCTCAATAGAGGACTAGATGAGGAAATCTATATGGATCAACCTCTTAGTTTTGTTGCCAAGGGAAAAGAAGACATTGTGTCATCTTAAAAGATTCATTTATGGTCTCAAACAATCATCTAGGCAGTGGTACTTGAGGTTCCATAAAGCTATCACTTCAATTGGTTTGAATATGATAGAGGAAGACTATTGCATGTATGTCAAAAAGACAAATGATGGAATTTTGATTCTATCACTATATGTGGATGACATCCTTTTAGCTGGGAGTAACATGGAGATAATCAAAACCACTAAACAGTGGTTATCCTCCACTTTTGAGATGAAAGATTTGGGTGAAGCTAGTTATGTACTAGGAATAAAAATCAAGAGAAATCGTTCTAAGAAAATTCTTGGTTTGTCTCAAGAGAATCACATAAAAAAAAAAGTATTAGAACAATTTCGCATGCATTATTCCAAAACCTGTTGATACTCTTGTTGAGAAAGGCTGAGCTCTTTGCCTTGATCAATGTCCTAAGACAGATAAGGAAAAGTAAAAAATGAGCAGGGTTCCTTATGGTAGTGCAGTAGGGAGTTTGATGTATGCTATGTTGTGTATACGCCCTGACATTTGCTATGCAGTCGGTTTAGTTAGTCGATATCAAAGTAATCTAGGTTTCATTCATTGGGAAGCTATTAAAAGAATTTTTCGTTACCTTCGTGGTACTGCAGATCTCGTTCTCTATTTCCATGGAGGAGATTTGAGATTAAAAGGTTTATGTCACTACATTCGTGACATGGTCAAGCAAGGAGAGGTTATCCTGAAGCACATTTCCACCAATAACATTGTGGCATTGACAAAACCTATTGCTCGAGATCTATTTCAGACTCATGTTAGAGCATTAGGACTTCGTAGATTTTGATGTGCTAGGGTTGCTTGTTGGACAATTTTGTTCTTAATAAAGTATATGTTCTTCTTTTTATTATTATGTTCATATTATCTGATACTTAAGGCACATATTTAATGTCACAAGGCTTTGATCAGCTCACTCACAAGAGTGATCACCCTAACACCTTGGTGGTGGATAAGATGAGATGATAGTATTATAAATAACACTTAAGTAGGTGCTTTATAATAAGTCAGATAAGTTGTACATCGCCTCAGTAAAGCCTGGGATGAGACTTAATAAAGTTGAATATGGATTTTAACCACATATCCATATTAAACCTAAGAAGAGCCAGATAAGAATGTCTTTAGTAAACATTTGAAATATATATTTAAGTAATATATAAGAGATATATGTACGATGTTTGAGAAAGTGACGTCTTATTCATAGGGAGCTCCACCGCAACATGTAAATTTGTATTACATGTGCTTAAGTCGACCTATTAAGGAGTGACATGATTAACACTTTCTCTGTCACTGTCTGAGCCTTAAAATTAGATCTTACCCTTAGGACTTAAAGCTATATTATGAAATTGGATTTTGGAATAATTTTATTAGTTATGTCATTCAAGGTCACGATGTTAATGTGATCACATGAGGCATGGCTAGAAAATTTTCCAAATAAAAATGAATTAATATAGTCTTTAAGGAAGACATTTTGACAACACAACCTTGAGTTTATGATCCATAGCCCAAGCAATTACCTTGTTTAGTATGCGAAGTAATCATGGATACATATCTCTGTTTTTGAGTTTGGGTTAAGTACTACTTAGTGTTTTCTCAAGAGGGGTTGAGAGTATTTAATCAGGTGTGATCAAATTGTCTAGGGCATGAACGAAATATGTCTTGAAAAATTTACTATGCTAGTTAGGTCGTAACTTAATGTAGTAATTCTATCTTTGCACGCTCCACTGTCTTTTGTGCGTGCGTGCGTGATTTATATTATAAATCTTTTGTATGATTTATAAATTATCATTAAACTTTTAAAAAGTATTTATAGAAATTTTTAAAATTTTTTACTTAAAAAACAGAAGAAAATTAATAAATGATTTTTATTATAAAAAAATTCAAAGCTATTTAAATACATAAAGAGTCTTTTATCACTTTAAATATTTCGATAGCTTTATTTTGACTTTATAATACGTTTTTAATAAATTTAGTAAAAAAAATTTTGCAATGAATTTTTTCTATTTTGTTTTAATTTTAAGGTGAAAATAATTATTATTATATTTTTTATTTGAGAAGTGAATGTTTTAAAATTGGTCCCTCCAATAAAATCATTCTGGATTCATCCATGCTCTTCATTCATTATAACTCTATACAACTTTAGACTAGCTAATTCTGGCGTTATTATGTTCAATGTATGAAATACGCCACGATATCAATAATCAAATGATTCAACTCAAGAAAATTGCCTCTTGACATTGTTTCACATCCTTTACATCCATAATTGTCTCCAATTGTAAGGATGAGAAATTCTTCATTTCTTTAATCGTTCTATCATGTTGATGATCAAATATTGTTACTTGTGAAAGTAAACATAGTTATGAATCCTATGGACTTCTTCCTTTTTTAATGATTCTAGGAGGGAAAAAAAAGAAAGAAAAAGAACTACGTCCAATTTTCCTAGGCTCTGTATCCCATTGATAATGATGTTTCCAAGAAATGAATGAATGATAAAAATATAATATATGTGTTTTGGTAGAAAAGAAAATTTTGGTCTTAATCGTAAGGGTGTGAAAGAGAAAGGGAGGGAGAGAGAGGCTTACTGCAAGCAGAGTAGCCGGGTAAATTACAAGCAAAGTCACTAAACTTTGTATTATTTCCTAATTTGGTCACTAACCTTCAATTTCTTACAATTTGATTACTAAGTTTTAATTTTTTTTTTCACAAGCGGGTCATGAAGATAAATCTAATGAAGAACTCACCGAGAATGTGATGTGGCATTCCATGTCACCTACAAATGCTTACTAAGTTGGACACATAGGATGATACGTCACCGAGAATGATGACATCAGCTTGACATGTCAGAGTGTAGGGATGACCGGAATGGGTCCCACTCTGATCTCACACATCTCCAAACCAGTGTTGCTTAATCTTTCCATCTCTCTCTATTTCTTAGCAAACAATGGTTCTTTCTTCTTTCAATTAGGTGTTTAATTTAACAAACACCTGAATTCTTTCAAGCCCTTACATAAACTGAGAAAAAAAAACCCTTAAATTGAAATTTGAAATTTCCTAATTTGAAACCCTAACTTTGATTACCTGGAAATCAATGGATAGAGAGAGAACTGCTGGTGATCCCTACACTCTGACGTGGCAAGTTGACGTCATCATTCCCGGTTACGTGTTGTCCTACGTGTCTAGCTTAGTCAGTGTTTGCAGCCCGGTGAATTCTTCATCGGATTTGTCTTTATGAATGGCCTGTGAAAAAAAAATTAAGCTTAATGATCAAATTGTAAAAAATTGAAGGTTATTAAAAAACAATACAAAATTTAGTGACTTTGCATGCAATTTACCCCAGAGCAGCCGCAATGGCTATTTTTTCAATTCTTAGTTGCACAACTTCCATAATGTTGAAACAAGCATTCTGGTCCAAATTTAAACAATTACAGTAATTGAATTGATATTGATGTTGCCAACTATATCGCCACCGTTCTATTAGATTTTCTATGAATGCCAAGGATGATGATGATTTTGTAGATTCCATCAAAGCATAATTTACCGCTTGGAGTTCCATTAGTCGGCATGGAAGTTGAGGCAAAGCTTGGAGTCTCTCATAGTTATTTAGATTCAATACTCTTACGGTTTGTTTGATACACCATGGAATCGGAATCTAAGTAGAGTAGGATTTCAAAACCTTAGACATTTATTTCCAAGTTTATTTTTTAAATAATTAAATAAAATTTATTGATTAGATTAATGATTATACTTAAAAATATATATCATATCAATAAAAATTGGAGTCATTGAAATTATTGAAATATAAAAGAAAAAACTTTAGATTATTTGTGTATCAAAGCAAAAAATAGAATCTTATTCTTGGAATAAGATTCTATTCTCAATCTTATGATGTACCAAACATGCCCTTAATAATGTTATAGAAACAATGTCATTGGAAATTTCAGTTAGTCCAGTGCCATCTACATATAACTCTTCTAAAGACCACAAAACATATAAAGAAGGCAATTTCTCAAGTTTTGAACAACCACTAAGAGCAAGAAGCATTTCACATTTCTTCATTTCCAATGCAGCAAGAGAATAGAGAAATCATATTGATGAGGGCAATTGTTGTATTCCTATCTGAATTAACACCAACACTTCTAATTTTCCAATAACCATAGGGAAATTGTTCAGATTAGAGCAACCAGTGAGATTAAGTCTCTTAATAACATAATTTAATCTAATACTGGTTGAAAGACTTGTAGGGTTTTTGCATTGCCACATACTTGAGTATTGAAGATTATCAAGAAGTTGAATGTATGGAGAAAACTTTTGAAATCCAGACCATTCTAGTTCTAACTGTTCTATGCTTGTTGTAATCTCTGGAACAATCTTCAAGTTGGAGCAGTGCAGTATAACAGAGACAGACTTCAAATGAATGAGGTTTGGACTTAATTTTTGTTGTATTTTTGGACTTTCCATGGATTTCTCAACTTGCTTGGGCTTCTTCATTTACTTGGAGTGTTGGGCTTCATCATTATCAAAATGGGCTTCTTCTATCTTCATTTGAGTTTATTGGAGTCACCTTTCAATAATATTTGTGGCCTAGGTAAGAGTTAATTTGATTTGTAGAAAAGCGTCTAGAATTATCATCTTTTGAAAAATTTAAAACTTGTCTAATTGGACCTTTCTCAACCAATAAATCAATTAAGCTTGTGTTTAAATTATTCCATCGTGCCGAATTATAAATATTTTTAATAGTTGTTTCATCTATATCATTAACATTTTTATTCTTGTCAATTGATATACCTTCTTCTTGTTCTTCTAAATATTCATGATATTCTTCACTAGTATTTGATGAGTTTGAATTATTATCTTTAAAAATTTCTTTAAATTGTTATCTTTAAAAATTTCTTCACAATTTTCAGTTGATTTTTCATTTGAATCTTCACTTGGTTTTTCTTGCATTTGGTGATTCGTACTAATGAAAAATCTATCAAGTGCACCTTTTTGGGATTGAATTAGTTCTTCCATCTTTCTTTTTTTTTTTTTTTTCCTTACGTTTTTCAAATCCAAATTCATACTTTCTGGTAGACATTTTTATTTAAAGAATAAATAATGTAAAGACCTTAATATTATTTTGCTGAAATAAATATAATTATAAAAAGTGCAAGAAACTATAGGTAAAATGCATTTAAGGTTACTAAATTTTGGACTGTTTTCTAATGTGGTGACTAAACTTTAATTTCTTATAATTTAATCACTAGACTTTAATTTTTTTCACCGACGGTCACTAAGCCAATTCATCTGTATAACTCACTAGAAAACTGACGTGACATTCCACGTCACCTGTAAATGCTGACTAAGCTGGACATGTTAGAGTATTAAAATTTGCATGCAAAGTACTAAATTTTGTATTGTTTTCTACTTTGGTCACTAACCTTTAATTTCTTACAATTTGATTACTAAACTTTAATTTTTTTCATAGGAGGGTCATGAAGACAAATCTGACACATCTAAGGATGATTTTTGTCATTTTCGGCCACTGTTTTGAGAGTTCTTAGTATCATTCAACTCCCCGCATCTAGAGCTTCATTTCAGTACCTATTTCATCGCTTGAGGTTGAGCAGAGATGGAGATCGGAAAATGAGACCATTGAAATTTTTGGCCGTTTTCCTGCGAAAAAGTGGAGAGTGAGGGTAAGTGACTCATGTTTTTATATTTCTGACATCGAGATGAGCTGATTAAAGTCAATCTCGGTAAGTTCTTCATCAAATTTGTCTTCATGACCCGCCTATGAAAAAAAATTAAAGTTTAGTGATCAAATTGTAAGAAATTAAAATTTAGTGATCAAATTAGAAAATAGTACAAAGTTTAGTGACTTTGCATGTAGTTTTAATACTCTAACGTGGCAAGCTGACGTGTCCAGCTTAGTCAGCATTTGCAGGTGATGTGGAATGCCACGTCAGCTTTTCAGTGAGTTCTTCATATGAATTGGCTTAGTGACCCATTTGTGAAAAAAAATTAAAGTTTAGTGATTAAATTGTAATAAATTAAAGTTTAGTGATCACATTAGAAAACAGTTTAAAGTTTAGTGATCTTAGATGCATTTTACCCAAGAAACTATAACACCTGATTTATGCTCTTTTGATTTCACTCTCTTTATGCTCTAAAATCTTATACCTACATAAAAATAATAAATAAATAAATAACACATATTACTATAGTTTAGATTCATGATCATCCACTGGGAAAACATACATAATTTGGTCAAATAGTTTTGTAAATAATAAAAATTAAAAACAAATAATTATGGAGAAAAAAATTAATTATGAACAAAATCTTCAAGGTACATTTTAAAATAAAAGTTAAAAGAGTTTAATATAAAGTACGAAAGTAAAAGCACCTGAGACCTAATAGACAAAACACAAGTTTCAAGTGCTCCTAGATGATTTTATTTTTTATTAATAAATAGCAAATTATAAAGGATAAATTTAAAACACACCTTATCTCCAATCCAAAGTTGTTCAATGTTGCTATCTTTCAAATTATGTTGAACAAGGTTCTCCATGAAAAAATTTGACATCCCAATGGAGTAAACTCAACTTGTTAGAAAGATACTGCAAATAATTAGATTGAGTAGATTCAAGCATGAAGCCATTGTCCTCTCTTTTGGAAGAATACTGAGGCCTAAAAAATTTGAGCAATCTTAAGTTAGGCATCCGAGAGAAGGTTGCATAATTCAACAGCACCTTTCCAATTTTGGACATGTCCAAGAATATACCTTCAACTCCTTCCCTTGTCTAACAATCAAGAACAAATAAAGTTTTAGCAACAATTTGTATGTTTTTTTGCAGCAAATTCTAGTATTTCTTATAATGATATATACTAAAAATCCTAAGTAATTAAAGGCTAATATAAAATTAGAGAGTTATTGGGTCTTTCGTTACTTTATTCCATTGGAATCATCTTATAATTTTTCAGTACGTTTTGTTATCACTCATTATATATATACTGACAATAGACTTAAGAGAACATAAATGGACTTCAAAGGTATAGAAGGAAACATCCCTGATGATGACTTGTGGCGAGGACCCTCGAAATTCGTCTAGGACGAGCCATCCTTCTGAAAGTACCTCGCCAAAAAGCTCATTCGCTAGATCAAGCCCCTTTATGAGATTCTTGCTCCTCACTCTATACTAACCTCACCAGGCAAAGAGCTAGAGCCCCTTACATGTTTAGTCATGCCACGATGTATGGTAACAAATACTTATAACTTAGAATACGTCAGCCACTGACACACGAAAAATAGGATAAACCACATGATCCTAACATCCAGCCAAGGTGCAATCCTGACATAAAGCAGGCGGCACAATAGCAGGAGCCTAACACTCCAGGACCTTGTCCTCTATCTTGGCTAAGCTCTCCGCACACCAATGAGAATGAAGCACTTGTATACCAACCAACTCCTTTTTCTATTGGCACACATGGTATAAGACAAACATTCTCACTTACTACTATTTTATCCTCATTAGTCCCCAAAAATTAAGTTTAAAGATCCATTTGTCACTTTTTCCGTGATAAATTTGAAGGATAATTATAAAGTTTACTAAATTTTATATTTCAACGCCTCAACTTTATTTTACCTCAATAACACCTATTATTAAATTATGTTCAAAAAAAAAAAAAAAACAACACTTGTTACTAAATTCGTACCAAACAGCTAGTATTGTTTAACTTTTACAATATTATAAAAATTGAGGCCTGCTTTGCAAGCTTCCAATATATCTGAAGACTTAGATAGAGTTTTGCCAGTCAACCTCGCAAAAAACTCCAACAAATCATATTTCTGTCAAACTCAACCTTTCACACCAACTTAATAGAAGAGCCTTTGAAAAATTGAAAATAAGTTTAAAATATTTACATAAAAATGAAAATTTGAAAAACTTTAAAATCTAATTAACTAATTAATATGATTAATTAACCTATAATTAATTAAAATTAAAAAGAAATTAATTAATTTATGAGCTACTCCTAGAGAGTATGAGAGATTAATTAGAGAGAGAGAGAAAGAGAGATAGAAGCAAGTGGATAACCAATTTACACAAGCTTGAAGGGTGATTTGAAATTGTGGGGGAAGTGGCCTATTTATAGACAAAATGAGGTGGGGGTAGTTTAGGAAGAGAAAATGTGAAAAGACTAGAAGGGTAGGGCTGTTTGGGGATGAAAAATTAGGCTGGAAAGGGAAAAAATGGAATTTCATTGCACATGGGACACCAGCCAGCAGAAAAGCCGGAGGCTCTGTTGAAGGTCTACGCGGAGCCTCCGGTCATCCCATCAGCTACTGGCAGCTTCGCCAGTGGTCTGCCAGCCTTGACTCCAGGTAGACCTAGCACAGAAGAGAGAATCCGCGCAGAGGGGCAGAGGCTTCTCCAGGCAGAGCCTCCGGGGCTCTGCTCTAATCCTTCGACATGTTTGATGGCTACCGCCTGGGAAGCCAACAAATCCGCCGACGGCATGCTCTTCCGTATAGGCAATATGGTTTTCAAGGTTTTTAAGTTTTCGGGTCAATTTTAGGAAAATGCTATCTGGTACAAAATGTCCAGTCATGATCGAAAAAGTAAGTATCATTGTAGTATTATGCTTGAAAACTCATTTTTTCGAGCAGGCGTTGCCCCCTTGACCCCTACTCGCTAACCGGCTAGCGAGACCATCATACTGGCTCTGTAAAGCACACTAAACTTAGCAGCTGTCATATTGTGACTGCGTGATAAAAGTGCAAAATTGAGAATTCACATCACCTTAAAGAAGACATGGAATAAAGTGGGAGTTGGGACTATGCCCATGGCGAAACAAACAATTTCAAGCCAATGAAAATCACATATGGAGTTGGGGTGAAGCATTATGGGATTGACTCGAAAGTGGATAAAGCAACGATTCATGAAATTTGTAGGGGGCATCCTCAAGTCAAGCTCGAAATAGTGAAGAAACATGATGTAGGATCTTTCATTCTTAGGGATCTCCACCAAACCCTCAAAGCAAAGGGCAACCATAATTTGTTCGTTCTTCATAGGCATTCTCAATTTAAAGTGCTCACGCCCCTATAGGTTATCTCTCCACCAGAGAAATCATCATAAATGGAGATGGAGGCGATTTTATACCAAATCTACACAATGGAGGTCCACTTATTGATAGAGCTAGTGGTGCTCTTTGATTATTTAGGAGATATTAGAATGTGGAGAAAATAAATAAATTTGTGGTTTCTAAGAGAATGAAAACAAAACTAGCAGAGAGAGAAATTTGCAGAGAGAAACTAGAGAGCAGCAGATGAAGAAGATGAAAGTAGAAGAGAAAGAAATTGGGAGTGAATGGGAGGGGGGACTATTTAAATTTCAAATGCCTTGGTAACCGCCCCTAATTTGTAGCGACAAAACCATAAAGGCGTCAGTTACATTTTCTAAGAGACATCATTGAAGCACCATTAATTGGTGGTCTTAAATGCGGCACGTGGCAGAAATCGCCTGCCAATGTCCTTTCATAACGATGCTTTGCTAGCTGGCATTGTACGAAGAGTCATATGCTTTTAGAATTTGCAAGGAAGCCTCTTAACTACTTTGCTCGAAAATTTATGCCTCACTTGGATCGCCTAAGCTCGACTTGAAACAACATGACCTCCCAAAGACAACCTCGACTCACAATTTCTTACTCTCACTGCAACTAGCTTCGACCTCATCCCAGTAAAGTAAGGCGGCTTCTGATGAAGAATAAATTTGACTCTCATCTTTAAGCCTCAAGCACAAAATCAAGCCCACTCCTCAAGAGAATATAAATGAACTTAAGAGGCTCAAAAGGAAACATCCCTGAGGATGACTTGTGGCGAGGACCCTCGAGGCTCGTCTAAGACGAGCCATTCTTCTAAAGGTACCTCGCCAAGATGTTCCTTCACTAGATCAAGCCCCTTTATGAGATCCTTGTTCCTCACTCCATGCCAACCTCACCAGGAAATGAGCTATAGCCCCTTACATGCTCAGTCATGCCACGATGCATGATAATCAACACTTACAACTCATAATACGTCAACCACTAACACACTAAGATAGGACAAATCACATGATCTTGACATCAAACCAAGGTGCGACCCTGACATGAGGCAGGTGGCGCAACAGCAATAGCCTGACACTCCAGTACCTTGTCCGCCCTATCTTGGTTAAGCCCTCTGCACACCAATGAGACGGAAGCACTTATGTGCCAACCAACTCTTTTTTTTGCTGGCACAAATGGTATAAGACGAACAATATCACTTACCATTATTCTTAACTTCATTCTACAACTTCTCATCTCTTTCTCTCACTAGAATATTCTCTCAAGGTATATTATCTTCTTCCTTGAGAACTCTAAGAATCAAGTCACTAACTTAAGCATCGGAAAGGCCTTGCTAAATCCAAACTTAGCACTTTGATGCTTGTTATATCGTTATGCAGGTCCAAAAAATTATCCCAGATCCAAACAAAAGAGATCCATCACATTTCTTTAAATATCTTTGGATCATCAACTAGTTTTGCTCTTTCACTTGGAATTATTTTGTATTATCTCATATTCAACCACTTTTAACTTCTAAGATGCTTCATAAAGCAATTTTATTTTTTTTTCTATAATTTAATACAACTTTATTTAGTTATACTATATGTTTGCCAATAGGCTGTATATACAACATAAAAGTTATGATAAAAAGACAGATGTATAAGAGATAGCAGAATAAATAGTGCATAGAGCGGGTTGACCCATATAAAACCTGAAAATCATAAATTGGGCCTACCTCATTATATCCTTTGAACTGTCATAAATTTGAAGGATAATTATAAAGTTTACTAAATTTTATATTTGAACGTCTCAACTTTATTTTACCTCAATAACACCTATTATTAAATTCTGTTTAAAAAAAAAAACACTTATTACTAAATTCGTACCAAACAACTAGTATTGTTTAACTTTTACAATATTATAAAAATTGAGGCCTGCTCTGCAAGCTTCGAATATATCTGAAGACTTAGAGTTTTGCCAGTCAACCTCGCAAAAAACTCCAACAAATCATGTTTCTGTCAAACTCAACCTTTCGCACCAACAGAATAGAAGAGCCATTGAAAAATTGAAAATAAGTATAAAATATTTACATAAAAATGAAAATTTGAAAAACTTTGAGGACAATACATATATTTCTTAAAAAATATATATATACAATCTTACATGAAAAATATAATTTTGAGAATTTTGAAAGAATCAATTAAAAAATTAGAATTGTTTTTAATTATTTAGGTATACATAAATAAGTTAGGATCTCCTAATTTTGTTGTTACTGTTTTCTAATATATTAATTAGACATCTGATTAATTATTGTGTTTTCAATTCATAATTTTGCAACCTTAAAAATATATTTTTTAGAACAACATTAAAAATTAATTCAAATGCCACTTAGCTATTGCTTTTATTTTATTTTTATGCAATTGTTTGAATCACTTTGATAGATGCAATCTGATTGGGATATGAATGGTCCACACGATTATTTTTTGCTAATCGTCTTCTTATTAGGCTCCAGTAAAAATATAAAAAAAGGGAGAAAATTACGACCACCATCTTAAAAAAATAAAAAAGAGAGAAAATTAGGATCCGTAACCATGACCCACGACCTACTTTTATTTATTTATTTATTTTTTTAACGTTCTTCCATTCGAGACACGGTAATCGAGTGGAACAATATTTTATCCCTAATTCTTACAAATTTTTTTTCCCCAAGAAAGGAAAGTTGACATTAAAAAGGGCAATTTATATTATGTACTAAGATCCACCTTACACCATAGACCAGGATTCATGTTAGGAATAAAAGATTAAAAATAAAAGGAGTCAAAAATTGATGACAATTAGGTCAATCAATTTTTTACTAAATTAGTTGGTGGTCTAACTAAATTGGTTAGTGACAATCAATTTGGACTAAATTGGTTGGTGGCAACCAATTTGGACTAAATTGATTAGTGGCAATTAGGCCAACCAATTTGAACCAAATTCATTAATGGATGCCTATAAAAGGCATTGAAAGGAAGCACAAAAAGAAGAAAAATTCATTATATTTAGAGAGTTTCAAATAGTTTGAGGAAAATTCTCTTAGGTGTATTTGAAATTTTTGGGTGTGAGAAAAATATTGTGAGTATATGTGGTTGTAATAATTTTCATATAGTGAATATTTTTCTCTGGTTGTCTTTGACAACACCGTATTTTTTCTTCTTTTTGGGAGTTTTCACGTAAATTTCTTGTGTTATCATTCTTCCATTATTTCTTTTGTTATTCTTGCATAATTATGATTTGGAGGAAATTGGATTGAAAAGATTCAGATTTCCCAACAAGTGGTATCAGAGCTTCGGTTACGTGTACGTTAATTGTTTGTTTGTGTTGTGCAAGAAAAATGTCAGGCATCAGAGTTGATATTGAGAAGTTTGATGGGAGAATTAATTTTGGCTTGTGGCAAGTACAAGTCAAGGATGTATTAATCCAATCTGGATTACATAAGGCTTTGAAGGGAAGACCAACCCCTGTGTCCAGCGAAAAAGACTTAGAAAAATCCAAAATGACTGACAAAGAATGGGAAGACTTAGACATGAAAGCTACAAGTCAAATACGTCTCTGTCTAGCAAAAAATGTTCTTGCCAATGTAATTGGATTGTCTACTACAAAAGAACTGTGGGATAAGCTGATGGAGTTGTACCAAACCAAGAATCTTTCAAATAGGTTGTCTTTTAAAAAACAGTTTCATAAATTGTAGATGGAAGAAGGTACAAAAATTTCAGACCATCTGAGTGTTCTGAATGAGATTGTTTCTGAGTTGGAATCTATTGGAGTGAAAATTGATGATGAAGATAAAGTTTTGCGACTCATTTGGTCTCTTCCACCTTTCTACAAACACATGCAACCCATTTTGATGTATGGGAAAGATAATGTGAATTTCTCAGAAGTTGCTAACAAGTTAATTTTTGAAGAAAGAAGATTGAATGATGAAAGTAACAATTCAGCTGAAAATTCAGCACTGGTAGTGAACGGTGATTGGAAGAAGAAGAAGAACTCCATGAAGAAACATGTTACATGTTGGGTGTGTGGGCAATCTGGGCACGTGAAAAAAAATTACCAAAATGGTGGAGCTGGTTCGACTAGTAGCTCCAAGTTTAAAGACGCCACCAATAATGTCTTCCATGATATGGGAGATGATGAGCTCTCTCTGTAAGGAGCTATGTATGTCCTCATGGCATGTTGCTACCTACTAAGTTGCCATGAAAGAGGATGTGATTGGTAGCAGGTCCTCAGATTTGCACATGGGCATTGGCTGACGGTTATGCAAGATGTATAGTGGAATTGTTGTCGATGGTTAATAAGCTTTCTGGAAAGTCAGCATAGATATTGTACCTTAATTTATTAGCAAGTTTTTTCGACATGAGCCGAGATGAAATTCTTAGAATTTGTGAATTAATTCTAAGTGGGTATGCTTTTATGGTAGAGCATGATAAATTCTTGTAATTTAGAATTATGACTGTCGGTGTTAGACAATATTGTAGTAGCTGTATGTTTTTTTATTTTTAATTATGGTGGAGAATGTTAGGAATAAATGATTAAAAATAAAAGGAGTTAAAAATTGATGGCAATTAGGCCAACCAATTTTTTACTAAATTGGTTGGTGGCCTAAATAAATTAGTTAGTGGCTACCAATTTAGACTAAATTAGTTGGTGGCAACCAAATTGGACCAAATTGGTTAATGGATGCCTATAAAAGGCATTGAGAGGAAGGCAAAAATATAGCACAAGAAGAATAAAAATTCTTTATATTTAGAGAGCTTCAAATAGTTTGAGAAAAATTCTCTTGGGTGTATTTGAGATTTTTTGGTGTGAGAAAAATATTGTGAGTATATGTGGTTGTAACAATTTTCACATAGTGAATATTTTTCTCTGGTTGTCTTTGACAACACCGTGGTTTTTCTTCTTTTTAGGAGTTTCCACGTAAATTTCTTGTGTTATCATTATTCCATTATTTCTTTTGTTATTCTTACATAATTGTGATTTGGAGGAAATTGGATTGAAAAGATTCAGATTTCCCAATAGTCCAAAACTCACCGCTTTATTTTTTAAAAAAAAAATCACGCTGTTTTATTTTAAAAATAGCTCAATCTTCTTCTTCTTCTTTTTCTTCCTTTTCTTCTACTTCTTCTTCTTCTTTTTCTTTTGCTAAATGTTGGATCTCTTTTTTTTTTTCAAAATAGTAAAACTGATTTTTCTTCTTGTTCTTTTTCTTCAAAATTGCTTTTTTTTGTTTTGT
>CATKHJ010100773.1:0-25400 GCA_949750685.1 Vernicia montana | reverse complement strand
ATTGTTATAATCTGTGCTTGGGGAAGGGAATAGAGTTAGAAATCATGAGTTTACCATGAGTATGGTGATTTAAGAGCATGGGTTATGTGTATTGATAATTTGTATGTGTTGCATGTATAGTTCCTCTTAGAAGTCATAATGAAGATCATAAGGGATGTGATGTGCCTCATTGCTTGATGTGATTGAGGAGCTTCTAAGAGATAATAGAGGATTATTTTTTATTTAATATGAGTAGAAAATATACTACTATTCTTGTATTTGAATTCTTAAGGCAAAATGCCTAATTTCTTTTACAAGCTACCATGAGTATGAGTATATGAGTTAACCAAATGTTTCATTGAATTTCATGAGTTCTTAATTAGCCATTTGCTAATTATTATCTTCTATGAGAACCATATATATCATTATATGTTTATGAGCATGAGTACCAAATATTGTTATATATCCATGAGTATGAGAACCCAGATTATTCTATCTATATGTGATAATCTTAATGGTATAGAAATCCCCTACTAATGTGGGTTAATCATTAGACTTTGTGCAAATTGTAACCCAGTGGATAGGGTATAATATCCTGCCCCTATTTAGGAAGGGTAAAGTGTCCTAAACGTGGAATCTGATCCATTTCACGTATCATGAGCAAGAGTATGTTATCAAACATCTACTCTTATTACGAGCAAAGGGTAGGCTAAACCAGCCTCTATCCTTATTTACGAGGCATGCTAATAAAGTGCCTCTGCTCCAAATATTACGAGCTTGATTTATATATCCATCTATACATGAGTTATGAGTTCTTTCATGAGTTATATACATGTTTATTCTTGTATATTATGAGTTATCAATTCTTATGAGCATTATGAGCCTAAATTGATATGTTATGAATTATTTGACAAGTATAAGTACTATTCTTGTGAGCTAGCCTTAAATTACCTAACCTCACAAGCATGGTAGTATATTCTTTACTCACTGCTTTATCTCATAAGTGATTCCATTTTTTTCAGGAGATTAGAAGTTTATCAGCTCGGTTCTTCGGATATTTTTCTCTCTAAAGAACCTATTTGATCAATGTAATTTCTCCATTATATTATATGTAATTGAGATACTTTAATGCTCCATGTGTGTAATAGAGAGAGAGTTATTCTTTTGGCCTTCATGGCAAGTATGGATGACTTCTTATATGTATTGTTTATGAGACTTATGAGTGTATGAGAATTATGAGTTTATGAGATTATGAGTATGTGACATGATGAGATAGATGAGTCGTATGTGTATGCATGAGTTCAGATTCTGATCCTTGGGATGAGTGAGTAAATTGTTATAATATTATGGGATGAGAAGGGTTCTACGGGGTTTTCGGTGGCCTTAAGCCTACCCATGCCCTAGGACTGTCGCGGCTCAGTAGCCGCGTCGCGACACCTATTCTAAGCAAATAAGGCAATATGAAAAAATAAATTGATCACAATATTGATTAATCACCACCAAAAAGAGTGTCGTTGATGATCTTAATTATTTTGCCCACTATTGAACTCATTTGCATTTACTTGTGTACTCCAGATAAAAATACATCAAACAATGATTGAACTTTTATATGAAAACAAATATGATCATAATGTAAAATTCAATCAATAATTTAAGCCTACAAACAAAAAAAATTCATAAAGAAATGACAAAAAAGTTTTTTTGAAAGGTTTTTGAGGGTTAACTTTTTTTTTTTTTTAGGGTTAACTTAATATATAATTTGAGTGACTTGCAATCCAAAGAAATTCAATATAAATCTCCCTAATATTTTATTAAATCTAATTTCAAACATTTATTTTTGTTAGCATTAAAATTTAAACATTTAGAATACATTTAATAAATCATAATGAGATATAATGTAATGCAATTAAATATATTTTTAATATAAATATTAAAAATATATTTAATTACATTATATTACATTACGTTTTACTAAACGTATTTTTATTATTAAAACGTTGCTTTGAGACTATTCTAATATTTTAATTATTCCTTTAATTATTTTATATATATACACGGAAAAAGTGTTTTGTTGAGGCTGATAATATTTTGCTAAATGTCTTGCATGATATTTATCTATTGATAGTTATATATTATATTTGTGTAAATATGTTGCTAATTTATAATATTAATTTAGTAGTAATTAAGGATAGTAATGTCTTCCCAAAGCCTATCTTATGTCATTCCATTTTTAACCTATTAATATAAAAAGTAGAAAGTTTGAATAATTATAAACTCTCTTTTGCTTATGTTAGCGTTCATATGCCAATACTTAATTGTATGTGTCATTTACAATATTAATGTCTTAATTTGGATATGATAATTTATTCTTAAAACCCTTTATAAAAATAACAAACTTATTTTAAAAAATATATATATATATAAATTAGCCTCCATTTGCATAATGAAAAAATGAGAAGGATTTAAACAATCTTCAACCCATAGAACTCTTTCTCTTGAGTTCGTATTAATGAGAAAACTTGAGCAACCCCATTTTTTTATTATATCATACAATAAAATATTTAAAATCAATATCCAATTGTAATTATTATTTTCAACTGTGTACTTTTATTTTTAAAAAAAAGTTAACTTATATTTTAGTTTATTGGTTGAGCAACATAAAGAGAGAGTTCTCTCTCCGCCCCTCTCATAAATCTTCTCAAACTAACTTTATTGAAATTAGTAAATTCTAATATTATATAATAAATTTTTATTTTGATTGATTTTTCATTAGCGAATTGACTATTGTATATTAATATTATATTTTAAAGGATAATACTAAATAAACATGATATGTAATTTTTTATTTTAATAAGAATCTAAAACAATAAATGAATTTATTTATTTATAAGATCAATAATAATGATATGTAATTAATTAATAATAATAAATTTATTTATTTATTTATTTTAATTTTAAATAAATAAATTTTATTAATACAATCAAAATAAAAACAATGTGGATTTTTTCATCTTTTCAAAAGTTTTAACCCAAAAAAAATTTTAATATATGATAAGTATGGTTAGAAGAATTTTTATATCATGAACTTAATTTCACCATGCAACGTGAATCAAGTTCCTGCATATTTATCACGTATGCACTTTTAGTTTTTTTTTTTCCAAAATTTTTTTTATAAAAAAATTAAAAAAAAAAACGTGATTTTTATAATTACAATTACTTAATTGGTAATCTAGTACTCCTCTCTTTTTTTTTCTCCTTAAATATAACTGATTTCCTATTTTTTTCTCCTTAATTATAATTGATCTCCTCTTTTTTCTTTTAAATTACAGGTGATCTCCTTTTTTTCTCTTTAATTATAGTTAATCCCCTTTTTTTTCTCTTAAATTACAATTGTCCCCCCTTAATTCACAATAATATATAAATCTAGATTCATGATATAATTTACTGATAGATTTGAATATGCAATATTTTTTACTCATCTTAAGCCTTTATGGTTGATATCCTTGGAGACTATCCAATTATGTAAATCAATCCAATAGGATTCATTTGGATATGAAATTAATACAATATTTTTTACTCATCTTAAGCCTTTATGGTTGAAATCCTTGGAGACCATCCAATTATGTAAATCAATCCAATAGGATTCATTTGGATATGAAATTAATACATAATAAAATAAAATAAAATCTAGTTAGATATATATATATTTTTTATAAATTACATTATCAGAGTTTGAAATTAATATGTAATTTATTATTACTATATACTAAATCAATAGATATATAAAGATTAAGGCTGACACGTGTTAAATTTTAGAAAATACATTTTTTATTTTTTTATCTACAGAAGTTTCAAAATAAAAGAAAATAAAATAACTAATCTCTATTACTATTACTATATACTAAATCAATAGACACTAAAAATTACTATATACTAAATCAATAGACACTGAAAGATTAAAATAAAATAAAATAAAATAACTAAATACAACTAAATAAAATATCATTTTCATTTGATGAGAAAACTGTTTCGTTGAGGGCAAGAGATAATAATTTTTCCAATCAGGATTAGTAAAAGAGAATATTTTTATCAAAATTTCACTTTATCAAAATTTTTTTACCTTATTATTTTTATGTATTTTATTTTTATACTCACCCACAAATTTTACTTAATATTTTTTCATTTGATTATTTAGATGGCAAAAAGATACGATTTCGTGAATGATATAAGTTCTGTTAAGGAAACGTGAAAGATTAAGGTCAGGATAATTAATCTTTTCTTCTATTTTCTTTTCTAGGGTTTTAGAATGCATTTACTTTTCAATTTTCATTTGCTATTTTGTTAAAGATTTTGTGAATAATTTGACTCAAAGCCTTAGCTTTACTTTTTTCACTTTGATATTTTCTTTACTTTGTTGACATTTGATAGTGTTAGAATTTCTAAGCTTCTAATCACTGTCTCTGTTGTTAGAAGCATGAATAATTATGTTCGATTATTGCATGTTATAGTTGGGGATCTAATAATTTATGTATCTTTTTAATATTTTTTTTTCTTTTCTTATATATATATATATTGTCTCTGTTGTTAGAAGCATGAATAATTATATTCGATTACTGCATGTTGTAGTTGGGGATCTAATAATTCATGTATCTTTTTAGTATTTTTCTTTTTTACTTTTCTTGTGTGTGTGTGTGTGTGTGTATATATATATATATATATTAATCTTTTCTTCTATTTTCTTTTCTAGGGTTTTAGAATGCATTTACTTTTCAATTTTCATTTGCTATTTTGTTAAAAATTTTATGAACAATTTAACTCAAAGCCTTAGCTTTACTTTTTTCACTTTGATATTTTCTTTACTTTGTTGACATTTGATAGTGTTAGAATTTCTAAGCTTCTAATCACTGTCTCTGTTGTTAGAAACATGAATAATTATGTTCGATTACTGCATGTTATAGTTGGGGATCTAATAATTTATATATCTTTTTAATATATTTTTTTTCTTTTCTTATATATATATATATATATATATATATTGTCTCTGTTGTTAGAAGCATGAATAATTATGTTCGATTAATGCATGTTGTAGTTGGGGATCTAATAATTTATGTATCTTTTTAGTATTTTTCTTTTTTACTTTTCTTTTGTGTGTGTGTGTGTGTGTGTGCGCGCGCGCGCGCGCGCGCGCATCAAACTAACAGAAAAACTAATTACTGTTAGTTTTTGGGTTTATTTGATCCATTTTGAATAGTTTTGAGATTTAATGGCACCGCAAAAAGTCAAAAGGACTTACTTGAAAATTTTGTAACAGTTAGAGGGCTTTTTAAAATGAGTGGCTGGTTGATGTAAAATATATACATATGTCGTGGAAGAATAAAGTTACTTCATTTTGACATGAAGTTACAGGTTCAAATTGCTAAGATAAATTTATAGAGTAAAATTACTTTTATCTATCTCTCTTGAAAAGTTGGCAATACTCATTTACATATAATGCATGTAGTTGAGAAAGTAGTGTTCAGTGTCTAGGGCATCTTGTGAAACAACTCTAATGTGATAGCTAGTATCATTTTATTTTGGAGATTGAGGAATATGATAGCCAGTGTCATCTTATAATCTACATTTAATGTAGAAAGGTTTGTATTTACTTTTATTATACATTTATTTAATGTATTTTTAATTTGCATATATAGCATCTTCTCATTATAATTTGATTTATTATTTGCATATATGAATTTATAATTAACAAAATGAATAATCCCGCTGCAATACGCGGATTTATATCTAGTAAAAAAAATCTAATTAGATATTATTTTTAAATCACATAATATCAAGTTCTGAAGTTAATATGTAATAAAAAAAAAATAAACTTGTTAGTTAGTTTTTTTTTATCACATATTAATTTCAAATCTCACATGTGAGGGTTTCAAATTAATATGTTATAAAAAAATGAAAATTTAGTTATATTTTTATTGTATGTTATTACATACTAATTTCATATCTTATATATATGAACCCTATTGTATCAACTCACTTAAATATAGGAAACCAAAAGAAGTTTAGTTAAATATCTTACACAATATTTTATTTGTCAATATAGCTATGTATTGAGGTGTTCATTATTCGGTTTGAATTGCCAAACTGAACTGGATCAAACTACATTAAACAGTTTGATTAGGTTTAATCTTACAATTGGTTTGATTTGATTTAGTTTATTTTTAAAAAAAAAAATATTAATTATTTGGTTTAGTTTAACCATAATTAAAACTGTTTAAATTTTATATATATATATATATATATATATATATATATATATATATATATATAATTTTTCATTTACCCTAATTTTTTTTTATTATTTATGATAGATTTTTCTTCCATTCTTAACTATGATTTAATTATTATATTTATGCTATTTAGAATGTATTTGACTTATTTATATTTAATATTTTGCTTTAGTACTACAATATTTTGATATTAAATCATTTGATCAAACTGTTTTACAAATCGAACTAAACTAATTTATTACAGTTTAGTTTAATTTGATTTTTATGAATAAATAATTTGATTTGATTTATAAATTCTTCAAACTATTATTTTTAGTTTGATTTGAAATATTTATACAACCCTAACTAGTTATATACATGCATCATTAATAATATTCATTTGTTAGTAAATATGGTAGTTTTATTCTTAATTTCTCTTCTTATATGTCATTTCACTTGTAAATTTTTAGTCAAGTGCTAATATCATGATACAATAAGTTAAGAGTTTAAATATACTTATCTATAAAAAAACATCTGTTAAATATCTTGCATGACATCCATTTGTCAATAATTACTTATTCCTTAAAATATATAAAAATTATTATAAAATATAATAGGTTTCATTTGGATATGAAATTAATATACAATAAAAAATAAAATATAGTTAGATATTATTTCTCTATAAATGGTGTGAAATTAATATGTAATAAAAGATGAAAATCTAGTTAGATATTGTTGTTTTTTTTAATCACATAATATCAAATTCTGAAAATCTAGTTAGATTTTTTTCTATTACATATTAATTAATTTTGAATCTCACATATGAGGATTTCAAATTCATATGTTATAAAAAAGAAAATTCTGTTAGATAATTTCTTTTTATTTTATTACATACTAATTTCATATTTCATATCAACCCTATTGTATGTATCTACTCGCTAATTAATTATAAGTGACTAAAAAAGAAGTAATATCTAACTAGATTTTATTTTTTATTATATATTAATTTCATATCCAAATGAATTCTATTATTTTTTATATATCTAAAAGAATAAATCATTATTGACAAATGGATGTTATGCACATATGCATTTTGACAAATAAAAATTGTTTAAGATATTTAACTAAATTTTTTTGGTCTCTTATAATTAAGCAAGTCGATACATATAGGGTTCATTTGAAATATGAAATTAGTATGTAATAAAATAAAAAGAATATTTAACTAGATTTTTTTTAATAATATACTCCCTCTATTTTAAATTAATAAACGTTTTAAGAAAATTTTTTTATTTCAAATTATTTGGTATTTTAGGAATTCAATACAAAATTTATTATTATTTTTTTTTTCAATTTTACCCTTATTACCAATTCCATTTTCTCTTATATACTTTCACTCTGCATTATAAAAATATTTATTATTTTTTTTTTCAATAAAATGTACTTATTCAATATCATAATTAATTATTTTACATTTACTTACAAAATATTTATATGTATATATACATATAATTTGACTTTTTCTATTTATTTTTTATTCATAAGTTTATATAATGATAGTTGTAATTATTAATAAAATTTAATTATATTATTAGAATAAATGATAAAAATTTAAAAATAATTAATTGTGATATTGAATAAGTACATTATAAATTTTTTTTAAAAAAATAATAATGTGAAAATAAATTAATGAGATAACTAGTTTTATTTTTTAAAAAAATTATTTGAAAAATGATAAAAAAAATTTCTAAACAACTTTTGATAAAAACAAGTTACGTAATTAATTTATTTTTACGTCATTATATTTTTTAGAAAATTTTTATAGTGTACTTATTCAATATCATAATTAATTATTTATAAATTTTTATCCTATATTCTAATAATATAATTAAATTTTATTAATAATTACAACTATTATTATATAAACTAATAAATACAAAATAAATGGAAAAAGTCAAATTATATGTATATATACATACAAATATTTTGTAGGTAAATGTAAAATACAAGTTCAAAAAAATTAAAGATAAAGGAAGGACAAAAAAAAGAAAAAATTAAAAAAAAAAGAAAAAAAAAAAGGAAAAGTGTGGAGAGAGAAAGAAATAATGGAGGTAACAGAGATAAGGGGCGCGTTGACCCATTTTTGTAAAGTTAGGGGCATATCAGTGCCTCAAAAAATATTAAGTGTTTGTATGCCTGAAAAATATTAAGTATTGATATGCACTTTTAACCAAACACTAGCAGTATATTTGCACCTCATCCCTAAAAATTAAAAAGAGTATATTTGTCCGTTTTAATTAAAATTGAAATTATTTAATAATTTTCTTAATATATGTGTACTCTTATAAAATGTCTATTATTATTAAAGAGATAGAGTATTAATTTGCGAACCTCATGTATGAGATTCGAAATTAATATGTGATAGAAAAAAAATCTAACTAGATTTTTTTTTTATCACATATTAATTTTAGAACTTGATATTATGTGATTAAAAAAACATGAATATCTAACTAGATTTCTTTTTATTACATAACCTTAATAATGTGATTTATAAAGAAATAATATCCAACTAGATTTTATTTTATCAATTAGATGTGATCTAATTGATTTTTTTATTTTTTTTTAAGAGTGTAGGAAGTGAGAGGTGTCATGTTCAAGTCTTCCAAACCACAAAAAGTTATTACAAATTTGATGAGAAATGTTAAGGGGAGAACTACCCCATGTTATATAATTTATAATGTTATTTCGGCCCATTAAACTTCTTTAATATATAAAAAAAAAAAAAACTAGTTTTTTTTATTA
Source organism: Vernicia montana (assembly GCA_949750685.1). Taxonomy (NCBI): domain Eukaryota; kingdom Viridiplantae; phylum Streptophyta; class Magnoliopsida; order Malpighiales; family Euphorbiaceae; genus Vernicia; species Vernicia montana. Next base: position 16,359 of record CATKHJ010100773.1, on the reverse strand, counting down.
TGTATTTATTTCATATCCAAATGAATCCTATTAGTTTTTTATAATAATTTTTATATATTTGAAGGAATAAGTAATTATAGACAAATGGATGTCATGCACATATGCATGTTGATAAATAAATATCATGTAAGATATTTAACTAAATTTTTTTGGTCTTTTATAATTAAGTCACTCGATACTCGATACAATAAGGTTGAAATGAGATATGAAATTAGCATGTAATAAAATAAAAAAATATCTAACTAGATTTTCTTTTTTTATTACATATTAATTTTAGAACTTGATATTATGCAATTAAAAAGGTGAACATCGAACTAGATTTTTCTATAATTTAGTTGGAGCTTTTTATCCAAATTTTGTGATTTTCTAGTTTTACGAATTTGCATTGACATATAAGCATGCAACTAAAACAATTTTTTTTCCCACTCTTTTTTCTTTCTAAAACCACATTTAGAAATCTTAAAAAACACTTGTTATTATCCCAACATATTTGAGATTATATTTCTCTCTTTACTTGGGAGAGGGTATTAAGATATCAAACAACTTCAACTCCATGATTTTATATATATACTACTAAACTGAACTGAATAATGCATAGTGACAGATTAAGGATTTTAGTTGAGGGAGAGCAAAATTTACAGTATCAATTTTTTTTATACGATTATATATAAATGTAAAAGTTTAACTAGAAAAGTTTTTAAAGTTAGAAGGGTTAAAGTAAAGGGTTCTGAGCAATAAATATGAAAAAAAAAAAAATTATAGGTAGAAAGGCCCAAGATTAGTGACAGTCGAGATCCAATATGTTCTACATGGTCTTTTTTTAGCTTGAAATTGGGCTGTATTAGGGCATTCATATTGTGATAAAAATGGGCCTAAGTCCACCAAATGGTAGATAAAGCAGATTCTCCCTCTCTCATGTTGCTGAGAAGTGCTAGTAATAATAATTTTTCAAAAACATAAAATTTTTAAAAAAGGAGAGGGTTTTTAGGGTTTCACCGCTAATTTTTATATTTTGTAAGTATGCAAAAGTTTTACTATTATATATTTAAAATCTCAATCAAAACTTGTTACTATAAATTTTTTTATTTCATAAAATAACTATTGCACAACTAAATTTAAATTAAAATTGAGAATAGTTATTGCACATAAAATATTATTTCCATACTATTCCATGAATCAAATGAATTTTACGTAGATCTACGGACAATGCACTCCACCTTGTTGCCAAGGCTGCTCATTCTATGTCAGATCAAAGGGAGTGGTCCTCAAGCCCTTCTAATTTTATTGCTCATGTAATAGGCTTTTAAAAATTCTTCTTAATGCAAGTTTTTTTGGATTTCAAAAAAAAAAAAAAAAAAAGAATTTTTAAGTCATTTTAATTGAAAATTCCAAGTTAAGAGACATTTTCAATATCACTTACAAGGAACAAAACTTCCATATCACTTTTCATTCATGCATTTCAATACCGTACATAATACATAGCTTATAAGTCAAACCAAATTATAGCCTGCTAAAGCCCCAATATAAAAACCCTTCCCATGTTAGGGTGGACTATTGGGCCCAAAACCCTTCCAAATAAATTCTTCTTGTGCCACTCATTTCTTGGGGCGACATGCAGTCTCAGTAGGCCCAACTTGCCTTGCTAGCTGAATAATTACAGTAAAAAAAAAGAAAGAAAAAACATATATTAGCACCATGGTTTTCAAATGCAGCCCGACTTTGAATCGAAAAAAGCAAATGATTACGAGTCAGAGATTGAATCAGAATTTTAAATAATATTATATATTTATTATTTATATGTTAAAAATAAATATTATATACATATAATTAAAATTAACGAACGTTACTAGAGCAACTAACAAACGTTAGTCAGAAGTAACGAACATTAACTGTCGTTTTCAACGAACTTTCTTATTTTTTGACACAAAACGATATCGTTTTGTGTCTTTTAATTAGTAAAAAAAAAAATCTCAAAAACTGTTTTACTAGGAAAATCCAGATTGGTTCGTCTTGATCACTGGGTATTTTCCGGGTCTAGGCCTTTCCAGTTTTACTAGGTAACCTAGTCCGGCCAGTAAATTGGTTTTCAATTTTTCCAATTGAACCGATCGGGCCGATCCGAATTTAAAAACCTTGATTAGTACAAACATTTTTTTTGTCTAAATTCATAAAATTTATAACAAAAGTTCATTTAAATAAACCTGAAAATAGGCCTCAAGCTTCTTTTTCAGTGTTGCATATTCTCTCTTAAGTTGTTGGAATGTCCTAATACATCTGTTTGTTTACAAGGAAAATCCATATATTATTAGAAACAATGCATAGTTTTTATGGCATCTAAAATATAGGAAAATTAGGTAAGTGGGTCCAAAAAATCTTGGCCGTTGATTGGAGGAGATTTTAATAAATAAAGTGGAAGATGGATACTTACCCTTCTCCATTTCCTGCCCTGCAATATTCCCTGAAGAGAGTGCACTCAACTTTCACCTTTTTGGCTCCAATGCTACACCCAATAGAAAAAAATAGAAAAATAAAAGATTGTTTGTGTTGAAGCCTACACAGAATATACCTAATGATTACCTTTAATAAATCTCATTACGCATATAATAATTATTCTTATTAGTAATAGTTGTAGTTGTTACGTAATCAAAAATCATTTAGAGTGGAAACAGAGAATTTATATAGTCGATCCAATTAATTTTGAGATTAAGTTTGAGTTGAGTTGAGAGTAATAGTTTTAGTTGTTCAGCCTACCTTGAACTACTTCCCTTGAATTGATGCATAAGGCTATCTAACTTGTTAAAATCAAGAGGATGCCTCTCCCTGTAATTGCATAGGCACAAAAAAGAAGCCACTATCAATACCAATATTGCCAAAACTTATTGGACCAGAAAATAGAAAAAGAGGAAAAGAATAAGAAGAGGAAAAGTTGTGAAAAGAAGAAAAGGAAAGTTTTCAACTTACAATGCTTGTTCTATGTTAATGATTAGTCTAGCTGAATCCCTATAGTACAATGTGACAACTTCCACCACAAAATTAGGATTAGCATCATCTTGGAGGTCCTCAAGCTGGAGGAATTGTTCATCAAGAAATCCCTAAAAGAACAAAAAAAAAAAAAAATGGTCAGCCATTTTAGATTTTCATCACAGTTCACAAGCATAAAAATAAAAGTTGAAGAAGAAATTTAGTTCAGTATAAAATTATAGAAGCATATACAAGTAAATATTTTCTTAATGCATTCTGTAAAAAAGTGTGGCAGCCATCTCTAGTGAGAAAAACCTATGACCCACCCTGTCCTGCAGTATAAAAAAACTAATCCTGAAATGAACTTAAAATTTGAACTCACATAGAACATGCACCTCTACCATCCCCTGTCTTTTTAGTCTACTTCAATAAATTTCATGACTCGAGTCTGTGTGGATTACTGGCCTAATAATTGGGAAAACTAGACTTTTGACCAACGTATGCAAAGTCAACTAGTATCCCAACAAAATTTTATGTGCATACCCTTTTTAACGTGTAACTTGGAGTCATTTAAAACAACTTTCTTGAGAAAACTTAAGATCATGTAGTGATATTTTGCAACTCATTGAAAAAACTGAAGAAGATAAGTTATGCTTAATTTTGGATTTGCAATAGTGATAGCTCAAGGTATGCATTGAGAATCAATAATGTTAAGAAGTGAATACCTGATCAAAAAGAGATTGCCTAGAGAGAGCAACCTGCCTATGCATCTGGTTTCTTTCCATTTCAGAAAAGGATATTAGATAAAGCAAGCACACACACACACAAAGAAAGAGAGTCAGAGAGACAGAGACAGAGACAGAGAGAGAGTGGAAAGAAAAAACTTGTAAGACTTGAATGATAATGCAATGTGGCAGATGGCTTTATATAATAGAGAAGAGAGAGACTGTCTACCAACTTTCTACCTAGAAAGAGCAAGAACTGTGAAGAGAGGGAAGGGAGGTGGATTCCAAATCCATGTTGACAAGTGTAGTGTCAAGGAGAAAAGAGAAATTTTAGTATCTAAGCAAATATTAATATGGGTATTGGGGGATTAATTTGGATTTTGATTCTATCGAAAAATATCACCTTTTTTTATTATTTTATATCAAATCTTGAACTAAATTACATGCAGAATCTTAATATACTATTTCTTAAAAAAATTGCAACAGTTTTTTGTCTCAGAATTTTAATTTTTTGTTCTCAAACCTGAATGATTCTGTCGAATACTTCTAAATAACAATGAGCTCAAGTGTCACAGCCAATTACCTTGAGTGAACATTTTTACCCATCCCAATTTGCATGTTCTTTTAGAAACACCTTGAAAAGTTTCACTAAATTTTCTTTTAAACTGAGAACTTATTGGACTTTAGACTTAAAATTTTTATTTATCCATAAATTTTACTTCTTCTTCATTCTTACTACACACCTAAATGCAATATGATGCCATCACTTCCACTTTAAAACAATTACAATCCAATTGCAACGATATTGATATCTTTTTCTGTGTGTACGAACATATATTCTCCTCCTTTACTTTTAATAAGCTTCCAATATATGTTTCCTAAATGTTATATCCAAATATAGGAGCCAAGTACCTCCCAATGAACTTGAAATTCGTGGCATAATTAATATGCTTTTTGTTTAATTATGTAATTAACCAATTAACAAAATAAACATGCTTTTAAATTTTAATGGGCATCGCATGAGGCAAAGAATTTATCCTGAGAGAAATGAAAGCTAGATAGCATATATTAACTAAAGAAATCTAAAGAATGAAATTTACATTCTTATTAGGGTATATGTTTAATTTGTCTTAAAAATGAAATGAAAATGAAAACAAATGTTTAGATTCGAAAAATCATATTCCAAGTTTATCTTTAAAATAATTAAATAAAATTTAATGGTAATATTTCAAATTATACCTAAAAGTAGATGTTATTTTAACACCAAATTCAAAAGTTATTCAAATACAAAAATATCATAAAAACAATTTGGATTTCTAATGAATCCTAACCACCAATAATTTCATTTCATTCTCATTTCTAGAAAGAACATAAACACATGCCATTGCCAATAAAATGATTTGGATTTCTTATTTCCAATAAAGTAATACTATGTTACTTTTAGGACATTAAATGAATTTTGTTTTATGAAAAGTATTGATGATTGATGGTTGATGATATAATATATGATTGGTATTTATATGATCATAAATCTCATCAATGAGATTTTGTTCTGAATACAATACAATTGCTATGAATCGAATCAAAATTATTTTCAAAATATAAAATTTCTTCTAAATACCATATATAGAAATAATTGGCTTCTACCATTAAACAAAAACAAAATAAAGCAAAACAAAACAAAAAGCAAAAACAATTTAGGACAAAGAAACGTGGAGACAAATTGATTCTATGAAATGGATCATATGTACGGACAAGCTTTTCACTTTTAAGTTTCGTTTGTTATGTGAAAAATATTTTTTGTATTTTCTGAAGTTTGAAACGTTTTAAAAAATTAGTCAACCTAAAATATTTTTCTTATCAATAGAAAACTAAGTTTTTTTTTAAAGAAAATGATTTTTTTTTTCAAAACGAAAAATCATTTATCGGATTTTAACAAACTCATTATAATAAAAAAAAAAAAATATGTAAATATAAATTTATTAATCTGCCCATCACTGATATTCACTATCTGTTACCATTAATGACCAGTACCAACCACTGTCAGCGATCATCAAATTTATCATTTTTATATTTTTTTTTCTCATACTTAATAATAAAATTTTAAAATTACGAAATTATTATAAGTTTAGATATATTTATAATCTTATAAATTGAAATTTTAAATATTATTTAAATAATTTTTAATATTGTAATCAAACAGCAAAAAATTAATTTTTAAAAATATTTTTTTTGAAAAATATTTTTCAAAAATAATTTATGTTATGCAAAATAAACGGAGCCTCAGTTTCTAATAATCTTCTCTAATCTAATTCTAAAGAAGGATATAGTTTAATTAATAATGTTCTCTATATCAATAAAGGGTCTTATTTACTACTTTTGAGAATTGAAATAATCAATCCCACCGCCAAAAGTTATTATACATAAAGAATCCAGATGATTGATTTGACAAAATTAATGTAACGAAAAAAAAAATATAGATAATTGCATATTAATCCTATACATGATTATTATTTATGTTTCTTTTTTTTTTTTTTTAATGCTAAGAGAGAGGACTTGAACTTTATTCTATAGTTACTACATATCTTTTTGTCATTTTGTTTTATAATACTGAGCTACCATTCTGTTGATATAACCAAATCCAAATTAAAGAAAAAAAAAATAGCAGTCATTATTCATGATGAGAGGGAGTTAGTGTGTGTGCATAATAATTAATTAAAGAAGTAATACGAATGCTTTATACAAATAATAGGATTAAAATTATAATAATAAATTAATAACCAAGTTAACTAAATATTAATTTTCCATCTAAAAAAAAAAGTTAATAAGTTGTATTATTAAATTATTAAGTACGTTAAATAAATTTTATTTATTATGATTTTTTTAAATGACATAATTATTTGATGAGGAAATATGCATTAAAAAAAAAAAAAGAACATATACATTTTGAAATTGAAGTAAGGGCAGAATTGGCTGTGACCATTTCTAATCACAGCCTCAAGATTTTCGAACAAAAATGAAGCATCATGAAGGGATCCCGAATGTTATCTTCTAATTCTACCATGACAACAGACTTGTGATACAAAAACGACATCATTTCATGTCTTCTCTAACCTTTCACAATTTTGAGGAGTCACATGCCATTATCTCAAGAGAGATTATTTAATACATATGTACACAACACATTTATGTGGAAATTGGAATCCACTCTCTATGAGTTCAAGTGGCTCCCACATGTTTATGAGCAATGCGCCTAGTATATTCAGTATATTTCTCTCTGCTTTAAATTTAATGCTAAAACAATGAAAGCCCGATCTTTGCAGCATTCCATCCTCTAACATGTTCATTTAGCTTCTAAAACTACGATAATAACAATAATGCAAATGTAGAACAAATAGTTAAATGATCCAATACTTATTTCGACACATCTAGACATAATCTAATTGTAAGCGCATATGTGATGTGAGTAACGGACTCATGTTAATTTAAATTTCGCTTTTTCAATGCTCAAAGAAAAAAATTTGTTCCGTAAGATGTGACATTTTATTTTGATAAATCAGAAGCAAATATTATATATCAATGCTTTTCACTAAAAAAAGGAAGAAAATCAAATGAAAGATATAGTCGGTACATTTAAAGTACTAATTATAGGTGAAAAAAACATAAATGAGATGATTAGAACATTTCCTCATAATAATAAAAAAATGAATGTAGTAATAAATTCTTAGAATTGTGAGTCATATCAAATCAACACTTTTGGCCATAAACAGAAAATAGCGGACAAAGATGTACGGAATGAACCCATACCAATTTGTCCCCTTAAGAAAACACAGAAAAACCATCCTAATTAAACTTAATTAAGGCGCCTTAAGCTAGTCTTACACTTGTTCATAGTGGCTTAACTATAGATAAAGACTACAAATGATTAGGTAAGGGTGTATTAAGAATTCTATTCTAGTAGATTGGTTCTTCAATGTTCCTAACTAATCCTAAGCCCATGGCTAATATTTTGTACCATTCTGCCTGTGGGCGATATTGTCACTAAGCTGCTTCTAAATTGAATGCTCATTGATCAAGTAGATGCATATATATTAAGCTAAATAGAATCATTTTAGAATTTTTTTAAGGAAAAATAAATAATTAAATAATTTGCAGATTTATTTACGTGAGAAAGCTCCTGTGATAAGTAAGATATAGTGGGTGGAGAATATTAACAAGAGCACACACCAACAAGAGAATCGTAAGTGACCAAAAGTGGAAAAAAAATTAGGAAATAAAAAAAAAAAATACAAGAATAGACAAATTCGCAAATGATGATTGACATCAGAACTCACCTTGCAGGCAGTGGTCATGTCTTTCTCTATTTCTACCTGCAAAATTCAGAAAGATGTTAAAAGGGGAAAAATTGTTTGGGAAGAGATTCTCCCTTTATTCCTCTGCCACAGCCAAGTGAGAGGAGAAGAGATGTTTTACAGTGCCACAACACATTTTCTTTTGCAAATGTGTGGTCACATCTACTCCTTTAGTAAAAGAGTTAAAAAGCTGAGGGTATGGGTGGGTGGAGTGGGATCAGAATATGATTTTATATTGTTTTTTAGGCATAGATTGTGATTCTCTTTTCCTATCACTGTCTCCTATGTTGATAAGTATCCCACCCTGGACAATGATCAATCCCAGCTGGTAGTAACATTGAGTTTTCTTGTGAATGAATTTATCAAATCATGACAAAAATTACATCAGCAAATCGGTTATGACTTATGACATGCAAGTTTGGTTGTTACTTTTCCCTGCCAAAAGAGTGAAATAACAAGTTCTGTATGTATTAAGTTAAAAAAGTCTCAACACTCAAAGAGTCATCTAATTTACCAGTCGCCTGGGTCTAGCTCAGGGCAGGTGGTTAAGGGGCAGAAGACTTCATAGGATCATAGATTAGTTATAGTGTTCTACTCTGATAGTGGGGCATCAAACGTTTGCGACTACAATCACTTGTTTTTCCCAACAATATAAAGTATCATATAAACTAATTTGAAATTAACTAATTAAGATTCAGCCGAGTAGCATTATCATAAGAAGCTACAATGTTCCTAAGATAAGCATTTCAAAGCTCATTCTATCAGTAAATTAGTTTCATTCAATAATATGATACAGGATAAATATACACCAGAAGGGAGAACGAGTAATAGCACCTCACAACAAAAGTTTGAGATCAAAGTTTAGTTGTATTATCATAAAAAAGCTATAAAATTTCTCAGACGAACAGTTTAAAAGCTCATTATTTCAGTATATAGTTCCACCATCTCGATGCCACAATTGCCATTCTGCTGACAGCACGTATTCATGAATCTATACACCAATCTAGATACAACGCAAAAAATTATTTTATATTATCATATTGATACAAGTATCTTTTGGCTTCCACACAAAGTGAAAAGACAAATAAATATAAACTGATAATATTCTTCTATAAATGCTGCATCTAAAATCACAGGAGGACACAATCATATTTCAGGCAGTCATGTCATTAGAAAAGTTGATTCTAATTCTAAATGATAACTAATACAAATTATTGGCCTATTGACAAAAAAATCTAAACTTTTTCGAATAATTGTAATTATACTCAAACCTCCCAAAATATATTATTTTACCTTAATTTTGAAAATTAGTAGCAATTATACCCATTTGATAAAAAAAATTGAAATGAAAAATATTTAATTTGACCTATCATTTTTTCTAGCCACTCATCATTGAACTTAACTCTATCATAACCTTCCATCAATCTTTTTTCTTAACTGCAAAAAGTTGGGTGTAATTTTGACCAAATAGGTACATGTTCAACTAATTTTCAAAATTAAAGTACAATAATCTATTTTGGGAGATTTGGATGTAATTGCAATTTTTCGAAAAGTTTAGTTTTTTGGTGATTAGACCCAAATTCGTTGATGGGAATTACTATAAGAATAGAGGTTCAGCTACTTCAAAGGGAAATCTCATCCAGAAATCAGTTGATGATTTGGTGGTCAATGTATCAATTAATATTTGTCTAGCATAGACAGAAACAGTAGTAATAAATCAATCAGGAAGTTCAATTTGAAAAATTGTTGATGTAAACCAAAGTTTTCAGATCCGGCATGGTATTAGAACAAGTGAAGGCAAAGAGTCACGGGTCAAAATTTCAACAAGGATCGAACCAGGGTTAAACCGTAATTAAATTAAATATATAATAAATAGTATATACAATATATTATAATTAATATTACCTATTAAAAATCACGATAAATAAAAATATATCTAAATAAAATAAATTAATTAAGTAAATATTAATTAATAAATTTATTAAATAATATTTGAAATAAAATTTCAAATCATAATATTATATTAATAAGAATTATATTGTTTGGTAATATATAGATATAAGGTATATTAAATTTAATGGATATAATTTTTTTAAAAATTAAATAAATATATCGTCAAATTGTAAGGTGATTAATAATTAAATTATTTTTTCCTAAAAAATAATTAAATTATTTTTTCCTAAAAAACAATTAAATTATTTTATTATAATTAAATATATAGTTTAAGAAATTAATATAGTCATGTATTCAAAATATAATACAATAAATTTTCTCGAGAAATTAATAGAGAAATACATTGACTACTTTGGTCCATCCACTCGTGATATTTGTAAAAAGTATAGACATATGCTTTATCTCACATCGAAATAATACAAAGGAGATGAGAGGCTGTGTGGATATAAATACAAGCCTATAGCAAACTATTTCCTTACTTACCTGGACATGGCCTATACATAGGTGATTACTAGGTTAAAAAAATTTAACCACTCGGAAAACCTGGTCCGGGTCGCCCGGGCACCAATTATCCGGCCTGTTCGCCGATTCTTAGCATCTATGGTTTTAAGGACTAAACCAGACCGGCTTGAGGACCAATTCTCAACTTTTTCGGTTAAACCGATCGATCCGGTCCGATTTTAACAACTATGATGTAAACATAGCCCATGAGGAAAGAATCTTAGAACAAGGGAAAAACTTATTAGGCAGTGGTAAGAAAGGGCACACGGCATGGATTTGCAATGCATGTCTCCAAGTGAGAATGAGAGTGCCATATCAAAGAATTAGCTGCTTGCCGGACCTTCCTGAAAAAATGTCACTTTTCCCTCATCAAGAATGTGTTTATGCGAATAATCTAAAAACTTTTGGGCATTGATGCAATCATGCAAGAAGTTGATATTGAGGTTGCTTTTTCACTAACCTTTTCATAGATATTCTCCTTACAGCATCAATTCTGCTCATTTTCATAAGAATCCTATTGCATGGTAGACATTATTGAAAGCAGCAGCCCCACTATAGGCAGCTTTTTCTCGCTCTGCCAAAATTTATCCAAATAAACTGAATGAATGAGAAAGTGATCCTTGTATCTATCCTGAAAGAGCAATACACAAATGACCACAAAGCCACCAAATTAGTGATGACAGAACATCCAAACAGGAAAAGTAACGCTCATAAACTTTTGAGAGAGGGAAACATAAAGTTGCCAAGTGCATGGTGATCATGATTTTGGTGCAAATAGAAAGTTCATTTTTCACCTAGAAAGTTATTTACATTCAAAATTAACACGCCTAGCTAAATTAGTTTCATACCATCAAGTGTACACATTATTATTGCATAGATGAGCAAAAGATAATTAATACATAATGACACAGCAAAAAAGTTTAGGGCAATTAAATCTCAACAATTAGGGCTAGAATAAATGGTGATTGTGGTTGGAAGAAGAAAATAATTAGAGTTTAAAGAAAACCTCTGATTTAAATCTCAATTGAAAATAATAATAATACAATACTATTTGTCTAATAGAGACTTATTTATACTAATTAAGATAAATCCGAATTGTAGACTGAAACGGAACCTAATACTAATTAAAATACTTATTTAAGAAGAAACCTAAATAAACATAGGAAAGAAATCTAAAACAAACTGAATTAGAAAAATTAAATAAAATTTATAATTTAAAATTAAACAAAAATAATTCCTAAATTCTATCTTCTTTTTCTTTAATTGCATCACATACACTGGAATAGTCTGATTATGTTACAACAAAAAGGTAGGTGCACTGTTGGGAAAAAATAAAATCAACAAGAACAAGAGGAGATTTATTTCCCTTTAGGTAGGGAGTGGATAAACATGAAATTACTATAGATATTAAATATTCATGAGAAAAATATACACTTCTAAAATTTCATAAAGTGTTATTCTTGAAACTTCAGATTCTATGCCATTTATTTCCTTGAGCATGATGATTAAAATTTTTCCCCCGCTCTTCCCATTGAACATAACCTTAGCCTTTATGCAACATTTTCTAAAAGTCACACCAGCATCACATTCTTCAAACATACAGAAAAATTCAGATTAATGGAAATAAGACTTCATTACGATGTCGCATAAATTAAGTCCTCTAAAAGCTTACAATGCTTATAAGCATGTCTAAACAAAACAGTGTCCAACCAAGCACCACTGGTGCAAAAGGAAGTTACAATTAAATGAAAAAATAGCAAATAACTCTTAAATTTGCATTTTCGAATTCATAAAGGCATTTACGTGTGAACTTCGAAAAATAAGATAGCATTCTAAAACTGTAGGACAACAGATCATAAAAACTTCAATGTCTTTTAAAAGAAAATCCGAGTGCAAGTCATTGACAGCTGAGAGAGTTGAGTCACCAACAAGAAAGCAGAATTTGCTAGTGCATATGATAAAGGTAAAATGTAATACAGCAAAACCCTATCATTCATTGAGAATATCTCCAGGCGTATCAAATTTTAAACAGAAAAATTGTATTTCCAGTATACAAGGAAGAAAGAGATAGCATAAAAACTTCAGTGTCTTCTGAAAGAACTACATTCAGGTTATTGATCACTGAAAAATGCCCTTTAAGTTACAAATGGGAACACAGAAATTTGCAAGGCATATAATAAAAAATAAAAATAAATATAGAATAGGGGAAGTCTATCATCACTTTATCAGATCTACAGGTGTTTCTCCCCACCTCCTAACAATGATAGCAATAAAATTAAATAAAGAATAGATCTTTCCTATTGCATATGTCACATTTCAAAAATTCGGTTGCATTTTTCTATAATCGAACCAATCCAAATCATGTTGTGAAATTTTATAAGATAGGATGAAATATGGACAACCAATACAAATTCATCAACGACCTGAAAAATTGCACTCAGAGAAAGTCAAATCCAATTCAAGCTTCTCTGGAACGTAGACTAAACCTAACAAACTTTTTAAGAAAGTGAAAAAAGGTCATTTCCCAATTACGTTCCCACCAAAATTCTCTCTTCAGAAGGAAGTCAGGATATTTGCAAGAAAAACATAATATTGCATATCTAATATATGAATATTATTCAGTGTAAGATAGATATTTCAAGTTGTGACATACAATAGTCAACCTAAGTGTTACTTTGAAAAGAACTCTTGATCGATGACCTGTTGAGACCAAAAAGGAAAATTTCTGGCCAAAACAAGTACAATTACATTATTATCAGAATATGATGCCTAATGAAAGACGAACCACTGTCCAAGTCAGATGCAGGGGTTTAACATGACAAAAGAGTTGATAACCATATCTGTTTTGCAATTTCTTGTGAGTCCATTTGTGATGGCACCATGTTTATGGCATAAACTATGACAGTACTAAAAGGTCCAGTAAATCAGTACAGTTCTATAGTCTCTAGTTCACATCCTGGCACTTCCCTGAAATAGAGAATAAAATTCGCCGCCCTGTAAATGAACATTCACTTGATATTCATGAGCAAGCCTACTTCTGTTCTGAAGCTAAATCAAACACCTGTATTTTGCAAATTCACTAGTAACTTGCTAATTCATTGTAAAGAATAAGGCTATACGAAAAATGAGGTTGATAATTCCAAATTGGAGGCTGACAATACTAAACCAGGTCTTGACACTACAAAGCTTTTAAGATTCGTTTTTGGACTTCCCCATGTCCTTTCCCATCCAGGTCTCCCCACTTGATCACTCTCTGTAAAGTCTCTTCCTTCTAACATCTCATCATTCACTAGTACATTGTCTAGTTTCAGCTATAGGGGTAAAACAATGTTCTTTTCTCATACTGAAGACTATGGTGATTGGAATCATTAACTGTATTTATCCAAAAAACATAAACCAAATAAATAAGAACACAGCATATAATGGGATTACGTCAATATATGGTAGGTGCCAAATTTGTGGACTCATCCTTCTAAAATTTGGATTAGATATTGAGGTGGATGCAGGAACCACCTAATAATAACTTGTTCTTGTTTCACCCATCCTTGAAATTGACACAAAGGGCTCAGCACATGCAAAGTCTGAAAACTTGAAGGAAGAGAAAAACCTACCGATTGTAGATGTCCCTTCAAATCCAAAATAAATTTCCAATTTCTTTACCTTGTCCTCAGGAAAAACTTGAAACCTGGCTTTCAATAATCAACCTGTGTTGATTTTATCTTGTAAATGATGGAACAGAACCTCACACATATTACATTGTAGATCACTGTTTTCCAACCTGGTCATCTAAATGATCCTACGAACATCACTTCAAGTCATGGAGTAATGAATGGCATAACACTAGCTAGTTACACCCATCTTGCATGTGATGTGAATGCAAATTCCATAAATAATCAGTTGATTGATGTAACAACATGAAGTAATAAACTCAGTGGTGTATGCCCCGGTTTTCTACCATCTACTCTCAATTATTTGAATGAGCTCTAGGCACTATGGTGTCACAACAAGTATTGAAATTTGTTAACATATAAAGCTTTCTATCCTTTTCTATTCTTATTATCTCTTCCTTCTACCATCGTAAGTGATATTAATTCTAAGTACAAATACATAATACAGTGGCTTCAAGTAACTTCTTAGACACTTAAAATGTCAGCATCGATAATTGAAAGGCTATCATTCCACCATTTACATTTTCAAAGTGAATCGACACTTGAAGTCAAGAAAATGAAGGTTACAGAAGTCTTCAACCCAATGTGCAAGGATCAGGGTCAGTCAACTATATCAAAGCCAAAAAGCAACAGAAAACCGCCAAAAAGTAAAGAAATTTTCATATTGACATTTGTATTAAATAAATAATTCCAGTAAATATATCAATATGCACACCTCTAGGTAAGAAAAACTACTTGCATTTTTATATGAAAGTTAAGGGGAATAGAGCAGGTACTTGTACAATCATACTTGCCATGCTAGGATATGCAACTTTTCCAACAGTACTGCTTCCTCTTTTTTCCTTCTTGGTGAGTTCACTTAATTTCTCCCCTGCTGAAAATGCATTGCAAATTAAACTATTGATCAAGTGAAGACATTAAAAGGGTTAATGTAAAAAGACTGCAGCTGATTGAAGATTAAGATTTAGTTGAGAATTTAAACATCAAACGAAGAACTTCCAGCAAATTGATGTTAAAATGGAAATTGTCAATTCCAAACAGCCAAGCTCACTTCAGCTTGTAAGTATAAATCTAAGGAGTGAACAGTTTATCATTTCAATGTGTCCAAGCAAAGAGCTTTTTCATTGAAACATTGCATCAAAAACAAACACTTCATTCAACAATCACAGTCAGAAAGTGAGCATATACACATGCAATCGCTTGACCTAATGCAAGAATTGTTTAGCATTTGTGTCTGTAGAGATAGCAAGTTGAAAATAACATGGTCTAATCATCGAACACATAAAAGGCAATTTAGAACTTCACATTAACAGAGCCAACAAAAGAGATACTATTTATCTCAGTCGGCAAGATAGCAGACACAGAGTCAAGAAAACCTAAAATCTCAAACAAAAAATTGGCATGTGAAATAGGCTCAGCTTTTGATCGTTTCGATCAAATTAATGTTAGAGGTACCTTTTTCTTTTGTTTGGTACCTTCCAAGGAGAGCGATTTCAAAGTAACTCAAGTTGCTACAGCCATATTGTTCCATTCTCTTTTGGTTTCTCTAAGATTCTTGAGAACCAAACAGAAGGAATTAGAGAGAGCACAACTGGCAGATTGTTAATGGAAACCAGAGAGAGACGTTGAGTTTAAATAGCTAAGAAAACAAAATACTCCCTCGTCTCATTTTTGTTTGGCACATTTTACTATTTGGATGTCAAAAAAAAAAAAAAAAAAAAGTGTGTAATTTCTATTTTTAAATTTTTTTTTTATACTTTATATTTATTTTAGGCCAAAGTACAAATAGGATCATGTCCTTTGTGCTGATACTCAAGTGAGTCCTTAATATTTTTTTTTCTCCTATTAGACCCTTAATCTTTTCAAAATGACACATATAAAACTCTCTCCTTTGAATTGATGTTCAAATGAGTCCTTAATATTTTTTTTTTGTCTCATTAGACTTTTAACTTTTTCAAAATGGTACATATAAAATCATCTGTCCATAATTTAGAATTTTTGTCAAGTGATATTAAAAATAAAAAATTAATATCTATGCACTATTAATTTTTATTTTTATATAAATATTTTTTAAACTATTTGAAGAAAATTTAATATTTGTGAAATTTAAAGTTAATAAAATTAATTAATTAATTAAAATAATTTATAAAATATAATTTATAAAAAATATATATATTTTATATTTTAATAAAATATAAA
>CATKHJ010100742.1:0-13890 GCA_949750685.1 Vernicia montana | reverse complement strand
CCTAATACCCATAAGGGTTAGAGGAAATACTCTCCTTTACTTGTGGATGTTTAAATACTCGCTCTTTAAATACTTGCTCTTTATTTTTTCATCTGTCTCATAATTATGCCATGTTCATGCATTATTAAAATTGTCATCAATATCCGTTATACATGAAATCATTTTTTTTTAAAAAAAGTCAAATCAGATTTAAATGCCAAATCAAGATTATTTGAAACCAAAAACCCAGTCCCCGAGCCCAAACTTGGTTCGAAGATTAGTGATTTTATCCTTGGATAAATTAATCAAAAGATTAATAAATTGGAGTCAAATTGGGTTTTTCCTTAATTTTTTCATTTAAAATAAATTAGGGTGGCGACTCCCGAATCCTTTTCAAAAATCAAAAATCAATTTTCTGAGGCGATAGCAGCTTCCAATCGTGAGCACCAAAACCCATTCCTTAACCTCCCTTAAAAATCGCTCTCGCGCCTTTCCTTAAGGCACATTTCATTTTCTCCGAGCGAGGGGAGGGGTATTCGGGCGAGGCCTCATAGGATGATGGTGCCAAGGATGAGGAGGTCAATGAGAAAGAGAAAGTGGAACCTACACTTGTGGTTAAGGAGTTCCAACCACGCATTCCATATCCCGCGAGTTTGAGGAAGGACAAAATTGATGAACAATTTGGTAAGTTTCTCAAAGTCTTTTAACAATTGCATATTAATATTCCTATTGTGGAAGCTCTTTCGCAAATACCGAAGTATGCTAAATTCCTTAAGGAGCTGCTCTTAAACAAAAGGAAACTTGAGAAGGTGTCAATGGTTCAACTATCAGAGGGGTGTTCAACACTTATTCAAGAGAAGCTACCTGAAAAACTCAAGGATCCAGGGAGTTTTACTATCCCTTGTCTCGTAGGTAGTTTAGAGATTAACAAGGCACTAGCTAATATTATGCCCTACAAAATGTTTAAAAAATTAGGTATAGGTGAACCTAAACCAACACGCATGAGTATTCAATTAGCTGATCGGTCTATCACTTACCTTAGGGGTATAGTTGAGGATGTGTTGGTGAAGGTTGGTGAATTTATATTTCCTATGGATTTTGTAATATTGGATATTGATGAGGATGTTGATGTATCACTTATCCTAGGTAGACCATTTTTAGCTACTGTTAGAGCCGTTATTGATGTGTATGATGGTAAATTGATATTTAGGGTAGGGAATGAGCAAATGGTGTTGCTAATATCCAATTCTATGAAACATCCACTTGCACATGAAGATGTGGATGCTTGTGATGATGTAATTAATCTTGAGACATTAAATTTTATTTCTAACATTATTTACAAAGATCCTTTGGAGTTATGTCTTTTGCAAGGACAGGAAGATATTGAGACACCTGAGACCATTGAGCATGTGGCATATCTTGAGGTTACCGAGCCATGGAAGAAGAGCAAGGAATTTGAGCACATTGGGATGCCTAGGGATGAAAGAATGAAACCATCCATTATTGACCCACTGAGTTTGGAGCTCAAGCAACTCTTTTCTCATTTGGATGAATGAAGATTGATGGCTTATGACAATGCCCAAATGTACAAGGAAAGAACTAAGCAATGGCATGATGCTCGCTTAAAGCAGAATTAGGAGTTTCATGTTGGTGATCAGGTTTTATTATATAACTCTCAGCTTAGACTTTTTCCTGGTAAGCTAAAATTGAGATTCTCAGGATCGTTTATAGTGGAATAAGTCTTTCCCTATGGAACTGTAGAGCTTACTCACTCTGAAAAGGGTGACTTTAAGGTAAATGAGCAAAGATTAAAACTTTATTTTGGGGGTAAGGTGGAAAATGCTAAGGAGATCCTTCATCTCCAAGTTTTGAAATGAGAAATTACTCCTGACCGTCCAGCTAACACGATGTTAAAGAAGCATTGAATGGGAGGCAACCCATTATTTTAGTTTTTCTTTAATTTTGCTTATTTTTATTTTTGGGTGATTCAACCTTTGGTTAAGTGTTTTTGTAGGAAAAAGGGATGAAAATGCTTCAATTTTGATGAAGACAGAAGAGGACACGCCCAAGGACATGCCTGTGTTCTAAGAGAATGATATTTTCAGGTTCTCACAGAAAGCTACATGCCCATCAACACGGCCATGTACATGGGCGTGTTTAGTAAAGTATTCTTCAGCTTTCATTCTTTGTGTATTGAAAGCTGCGCACCCAAATCGTGAATCTATTCATGCGTGCAATTTTAGGACAGTACTCTTTTCTCCCTTCTTTTTATGTTCTTTATCTATAACACCTTGAGAACAATGTGTTCCTTAAGTATGGGGGAATTGTTTAAGGGTGTATATTGTGGGTTAGTAAATTGAATTGAGATAGTAGTATGAAGTGATATTGACTCTCTTGATGGATGAATTTTTATTTAAACGGCAATAACTTACTATTGCGTTGCTTGATTGACTTAATCATTTATCAAATATTGGATGTGGTAGTCGTGTTAAGGAGTTGGTTTAATAGATTGGAGTTTGAACTCTTAGTTAAATTTTTGTGCTTATTTTATTCCATTGTGACTTTTGTTGAGGTTTGGTAGAAATTCCTAATATCCTAGGAAAAACTTGATTATTTCTCTTGGAATATAAAGTGAGTTGATGTGAATGAGCAAAAGGAGCATTAAATTTTAATCTATTCCGCAGTTCTTGACTCGGGGGAATGCTCAATTTAGAGCTTGAATTATGGCCAAAAATGCAATTAAGGTACTATACTCCATTTCGATGCAATCAGATCCTTAAATTCTTAATTTTAGTCAATTTGAGACTTTCTCTGTCAATTTAATTAACATTGTTAAATATATTTAGTAAAGTGAAATAATGGGATCCACTTCATATTTTTAAATAATAAAAAAATTTAAAATTGCAAAAATCATATTTTTATATAATAAAAAAAATTATAATTAAAGACATAAATATTAAAAAAAATATATAACCCAAATATGGGTTTCATAGAGTATGCCGCATGGTATTTATTACTTAAATAGAAAGATTTAGATTTTAATTCTATTACAATGGAGGAGGGGGAGGGCAAAATAGTTGGCTGCATTCTCCAAATCAACCATCCATTATTAAGAAGTAAAAAGAAAGCTTTTGTATGTTGACGTGAAAAAAGACTTTTCGACAACATTTGGTTTCGATATTGAATTCAGAGCTTGCTAAGATTTTGACTAGATACGAAATCACTGGTGCTCTTACCACTTTCCTTTTTAGCTGAGCTTGTTGTCTTGTACTTTCTTTCTAGTTTCCTTCTAGAGTGATAGTTCCCATACATTTATCCACAGCTTTTGTATGTTGTGGTCTTCAAAATTGCTTTGAGAAAAGCTCATTTAATTAGGCCCCTTTAAGTAAGGTCTAGCTTTAAAAATGTTGCTTTGTGTTCCCTTCCTTTCAATTTTCAATAGATTGCAAGACACCAATAAAAGTGGAATTCTATCGGCGTAATCCATTATTTATGCTTTAAAAGTTGAAATTGAAAACTGAGCAATACAGAGAGAAATAAGAATGGCCATGATTCATTTTTCAAATCAAATTTCACAATCCCAAAGCTCTTCTATTGTCCTGAAAGGCCCCTTTACTGAGATGTAATCTTCTCCACGACATACTCTATGAAACCCAACTTATTTTCTTTTCTTTTTTTAATATTTATGTTTTTAATTTTAATATTTTTTTATTATATAAAAATATGATTTTTGCAATTTTTTATTATTTAAAAATGTAAAATGATTCCCATTTTTTTCACTTTACCAAATACATTTAACAGTGTTAATTAAATTGACCGAAAAAGTTCCAAATTGACCAAAATTGAGAGTTTAAAGATCTGATTGCATCGAAATGGAATATAGTACCTCAATTGCATTTTTAGCTATAATTCAGGCCCTAAATTGAGCATTCCCCTTCTTGACTCATTAAAATCCTGAAGTTGATATTATGAATAGTACTAGTAGCCATTTGAAATTGTGATTCTAGCTGAGTAATTGAGGGTCGACATCACAAATGTTGACACTCGCGTAAAAAGGCTAGTATTACAATTCAAACAAGGTCTTGCTCCAGTAATTCATTATAAATTAAAAAATAAAAAACCAAGGAAATGGTCAGTTACCTAGGACAAAATCTTTATAGATCTACTTTGCTTTAATTTTAGTCGCTATGGAATAGTTTGCACAAATCTTTAACTATGTAGTTTAGACTCGAGAATTTGTGGAATTTGACATAAAGATCTTTTAATATGACTATCATGTTTGAGAATGGTATTTGATTGAAGATTTTAAACTTTCGTGATGAGTGAGTTGCTGTCTATTTTAATGAATTGTTATGACTTTGAGAAAGGAAATTTTATTTTGAACTGATATCTTGATTTAATTTGCTTGAGGACAAGCAAATGTTCAAGTGTGGGGGGATTTAATAATTGCATATTTAATTAGATTTTATCCCTTGTTCTTATTGTGTTTTTGTCATTAAATTGAGTTTAATTTGTTTGTTAAGTGTGTTATCAAAATAATTTGAGTTTGTTAAGCGTGTTATCAAAATAATTTGAGTGATTAAGTTGATTTGGAGACCATGGATTGATTTGTTTGGAAATTACAAGGCTAAGGAGCAAATTCAGCAAAATTTGGGCAAAGAATCAGAGATACAGTAGCCTACATGCCCAAGTACAAGCCCACATACCAGGGCATGTATCTGCTCCTATACCTGGGTGTATTGCAGCCCACATAGGAAGATAGACGCCAACACACTAGTACATGCCCATGTACCGTGTACCTGGGTGTATTGCAGCCCATGTAGGAAGACAGACGCCAACACACCCTGGTACAAGGGCGTGTACACGAAATTTACACCTTAAAAATAAAGTTTTGAAGAGAAAGGAAGGGCGGGTGGATTCTTTTGAAGGGTTTTCTATACCTAGAGAACTTTTTGAGAAAGAAGAGAGGGATCACAGCCGAAATGAAGGTGAAGAACAAGACTCGAGTGGATTTGAAGGAGGTGATTCAAAATCAAAGAGAGGATTTTCAAGAAGTTTTCTATGGATTGTTTGAAATTTCTTTCCTTCTTTCTTATTCATTGTTCTTTAGATTCACCATGAACTAAACTCTATTTATCTAGATGGGATGAACCCTAGTTTTGATTGTATAGATTGAATGATTGAGTTTTTAATCAAATCATCTTTGAAGCGATGGAGAAAGCCATCAAATCCTTAAAACCCAGCAATAACCTGATTGATGTGGACAATTTAGCCTTCTTCCCTGATGCCAATCTTCCACCCAAATTCAAAATGCCTGAACTTGAGAAACTTGATGGAACTACTTGCCCCAAGACTCATTTGATGATATATGTGGGGGCAATGCAACCTTTGAGACTTAACAATGAGCTCCTTGCAGAACTGTTCCAACAATCATTAGCCGATGTTGCAATGACATGGTTTCTTTCACTAGACAAGAGCCAGAAAAGGACATGGGATGATATCTGTCAAGCCTTTATCAAGCAATATCATTACAACAATGAAGTGGATGTCACTAGACGTAACTTGGAAACCACCAAACAACTTTTGAATGAGTCATTCTCCACGTACAAGGTGGAGGGCTAAAGCTGCTCAAATGACAAACAGACTAATCGAACAAGAATAGATGGACATTTTTGTTAAAAACCTACTCCTAACTTACCAAACTCATTTGCTAAACGAATACCTACTCACCTCCAAAGCTTTGGTGGCAACTGCATCAAGGGTAGAAGATTGCATCTGAAGCAAATCATTTCAACCTGAATTCTCCACCACTGATCTGAATAGTAATGAAGAATTTAAACCCTATGACCTTTGAGGCTAAGACCGACATGCCTCAATTTTATCTTCCTTTTCAACCTGAAGCAATGATTCCATGCATCTTCACCAAAGTGGAAAATAGACCCCACCTCACCTCACCTCAACCTAAGTAAGTAAGTAGTATGTTATGGAGGAGTTCAAGCTCAACTAATCTGACCTGTTTGAGATTGAGTCCAAGTCCAAATCTAAAATCGAGTCTAAGTCCATATTCATAGTTCATGTTCAAAATCCAAATTCGAGTTTAAGTATGTCATTTATGAGTCTGAGTCTTTTTACTATATTCTCCTTTTGCAATAAAACATTTATATGCACTTCTCTATTCTCATCTTTCCTGCTTAATCTGATTAAAAAAACAATCAAATCAATAAATTTTGGCAAGCATTTGCATTTCACTATGAAATCCACCATGATTTAGAACAATAAAGACTTTTGGTATTCTTGTGCTCGCATTAGCAGTTGCTTCATCAGATCCCAACTAAAGGATAGTCAAACAAAGAACACCAAGTGGTGATCTCTTTAGTTGGAGCAGTCGAAGCTAAAGGAAATCCAATAAAGTTACCTATTGAACTTTTTGGTAATCAAACATAACACCTCAACAAGGAACAATCTCAAAAAGGACCCGATGTCCCCACAAGGTTTCTCTTTGGACCAAAATTCAATGAAATGGTCTAGACAAAGGTCAAAGCCCCAAGATAAAGGACAATAGTAACCCAAATCATGGTGGAATAATCTTTGAAATGTCAAAATTCATTTATTAGCTCGCTAAGTTGAAAACCCGAAAAGGCGACTTAGGTAAAAGTTAGGGCAAACTCGTCGAGTTGAAAACTCGAAAGGGAGGCTCGGGCAGAAGTTAGAGCTAAAAAGAAGAGAAAAATAATCATGATCCAATCATTCTATTCCTTATGCCTTTATCCCACATTAAAGACATATCTTCCTAAATCATCATCTTTTCGACTAATCCTTCATTAGGGGCATGTCCTCAATATCGTCTTTTAATCAAATCCGTCACGTTGCCCTTATCATTCAGTAGGGGCATATCATTCCTATCATCCATCACGTCTCTTAGCTTAAGCAGCCCTTATCATTCATTAATGGTATATCTTTCGAGTCGTCTGTCAAGTCTTTTAGCTCAAAAGCTAAACAGCTCCTACCATCCATCCATAAAGCACGTCTTCTGAGTTGTCATCCAAATCAATCCAGTGTCTTGACATTAGTTCTGTCACTCTAAGAGTCTATTCAGTCTCAGACAATAAGATAGCTGTGCTTATCTTCTTTATAAATCATGTTACAATAGCAAAATCATACAACCTCCCCAACATTTTTCAAAAGGTCCAAACTATCATTCTTTCAAACCCAAGTCTCCTTAGTAAAATCTCATCTTCCAAGGGCCAAGCCCACCAAAATCCGAAGTCTCTCAAGACTCATGATCCTTGAAGCCCAGTTTTCTTGGCAAAACCAAAGTCAAGTCATGACTCCCAAGGCTTATCATCCTCAAGCTGATTAAAAAAGGGCCCGAACCAGTCAAAGCCCATCCCAAGCAAATCATATCATCCCTAAAGTCCAACTCTTTTGGATAAGAAAAATCAAGTGGCAAGTCAACTGGTCAAAACACCTCCAAAAGTCATATCTAGAAGCAGACTCTTAACAGATAGGTCACACAGAGACAACCCACAATCTTCACATTTGAAAAGGCCACACTTAACTAAGCCTTCCAAATATGATCTCAAAGGCAAAACCTAACCTAGCCTTCCAAGACAACTTTTCAGGCCACACCTGACTAAGCCTTCCAAACATGATCTCCACCAAAGCCACAACCGCCCTAGCCTTCCAAGCAATAACCTCTTCCAAAGGTAAAACCTGACTAAGCCTTCCAAGCATGACCTCCTCTAAGGCCAAAACCTAACCTTGCCTTGACTTTCTCCTAGGGCATAACAACTGAGCCACTATCCCTCATCCTTCAAAAATGGGGGCACCCTCTTCTATAAAGATCAAAACTTTCATACCAAATTGACCGTTCAAAGGTTCAAGGTATTCAATTCATAATTTTTGCATATGCATTTCATATTAAACAAGTCACTAATCAGAGCTCCTGAAACAAGACGGATCATCAATCCAAACTCCTAAATCCAGAAAGGACCAACACATTTTCCTACTAAAAAGGAACATCATCCTATCAAAGAGGACAATCAGCTCCTCATACCAAAAAGGACACTCTCCTCCTACTAGAAAGGACCAATCCATCCAATCATCCCGTCAAACAGGACCATTTTCAGATCTTCAGAATTACCTACCAAACACATCAATTCTGATGAAACCCAAACCAAGACTAAGATCATGCTCATCGCTTCCCAAAAAGACCTGGGACTATCTTCATCACTTCCCAAAGATACCGGGGGGCATTTCCTTTACCCAAACTAATCAATCTCAACTTCAGAATCAAACCTATCCTAAGATAGCCTTAGTATCAATACCTTAAAACTGAATTAGGTTTTCTCTTTCAAAATAAGACCCATCCTAGGATAACCTTAGGATCAATACCTTAAAACTGAATTAGGTTTTCTCTTTCAAAATTAAACCCATCCTAGGATAACCTTAGGATCAATACCTTAAATCTGAAATAGGTTTCTCTTCTAAAATCAGACCCATCCTAAAATAGCCTTAAGATCTTTTACCCAAACAGACCGAGAATATAATTTTTATTCCATGATTTTCCCAAACAGGTAGGGAATACCACTTTCATTCCAGATTTTTCAAATATGTCTAAACACTGATCTAGACATCACTTTGGTTCTTTTTTTTTCTCCATCCCTATTCTCTAGGTTCACTATCATCATAATCGCCTTTCAGACAAGACAATTCTGATTAGGGGGCAGCCCTTGCGAGTAGCATTGTTAAGTTTCCTATTATCTATGCAAACTCTCCACCATGTTATAGTCCTAGTCAGAATCAATTCGTTATTTTTTTTAACCACTATCATCCCACCTTTTTTAGTTACTACATGCATATGACTAACCCAAGATCTATCGAAAATCGGATAGATAATTCCTACATCTAACAATTTAGTCACTCAGACATTCAACCTCTTTTGATGTTCAATTACTGGTTTATGGTTATCCTCCATTAAAATTTTATGCATACAAATAATAGGGCTAATCCCTTTTATGTCAGAAATTATCCATCTAATAGCTCTTTTATTAGCTATGAAAATTCTTAAAGTTTTCTTAAGTTGTAACTCACTCAAATTAGCATTCATAATCATAGGCAAAGTATCATTAAAACCATGAAAATCCTACATGAGATGTGAAGGAAGTGGCTTCAACTCAAGAGTTGGTGTTTGCTCAATAGAAGGAGGTGAAACTGACTTACCTTTACCTAACACTTCAAACTGGTGTCTTTTATTGAATGGTGTAGGTGAGGTAGCTTCTAATGTATATGCAAATGCAGCAACTTCTTTATTTTCATCTTTTGTTGTGGCATTATTCACCAAACAAGCTTCAGGAGGATCTTCAAAATACTCATTTTTAAACACCTCTTAAACCAACTCATCAATGACATCCACTCGGAAGCAACTATCAGTAAAGGTAGGGTATTTCACCATCTTTGCAATATTGAACTTTACAACAACTCAGTATCACCAATAGTATAAAAGATAGAAAAACTCTTTGAATCTTGAAGCTTTGGTGAAAGTTTATTTTGGATTATAGCATTACACTACTCAGTAAGTACAATGGTAGCATCATTTTCAATCTTTCTTTTATTGGACAATAATTCCTTTAGAAACTTCACATAAGTCGACATTTGAGCAAGTGCAATTGCAAAAGGGATATTTATATGAAGTTGTTTCAAAATTTCTAAAAACTTATCATATTACTTGTCCAATTTCTACTTCTTTAACTTTTGAGGAAAAGGAATAGGTGGTACATTATAAGGCTTGACTTGTGGTGGTTCATATACCTTCTCTTGCTTCTCTTCTTCAACTTGAACATCTAGAGTATCTTCTTGAATTATTTATTTTGTAGTTTCACCACTATCTTCCTTAGCTTTCTTTGGTATCACTTCCTCAAGCTTGCCACTTCTCAAAGTAATTGCCTTACATTACTCTATGGGATTAATTTTAGTTTTGTAAGGCAATGTACCTTAAGCTCTTGCATTGAAGGAACTAGCCATTTGTCCAATTTGCATCTCCTAGTTCCTATTTTGACTAGCTATTTGATTAATCCTAGCTTCCATCTTGTCATACTGCTTTTCCATTTTGTCAAACCTTTCATAAGTAACTCCTATAATTTTTTCCAAAGCTATTTCATAAGAAGGTCTATTCTTTTGTGGTGCTTAAGGTTGATTTTGATTCCTCAATTGGAAGTTGGATTGGTTTTATCTTTGGTTTCTTCCTTGGTGCCTTTCATTTTCTCATACCAAATTAGGGTGATTCCTCCATCCTGGATTATAAGTATTAGAATAGGGATTATTTTGTTGCCTATTGGGGTTAGAGACAAATTGGACTTGCTCAACTCTATGGCATTCATAATTTACATGGCTCATAAACCGTTGGATGACTAGATAGAGGATTTAAGTTCACACGCTCCAATGTTTTAATAATTACATCAACCTTGGCGGTCAGAAGAGTATACCCATCTAAGTCATAGACACCAGCAACTTTTTTTATCATACCTCTTTCATTATACCAATGGTAGTTGTTGGCTGCCATTTCTTCAAAAAAGTTATATGCATTTGTGGCATTCTTGTTCATAAGGTCTCCTTCAGCTTCTGTATCAATAATACTCCTCATTTGAATAGAAAGATCATTGTAGAAAGTTTGTTCTATCAACTAATAAGAGATACCATGATGGGGACACTTCCTTTGCAATTCTTTAAACCTTTCCCAAGCTTCATAAAGAGTTTCTCCATCAAATTGAGTGAAGTTAGTAATCTCATTCCTCAAATTCATAGTTTTTCTAGGTGGGAAGTATTTTTATAAGAAAGCCCTTATAAGTTCATTCCACGTTGTAATAGAAGCAGCAGCTTAATAGATGAGCCATGTCTTTGCTTTATCCCTTAGAGAGAAAGGGAATAGCCTCAATTTAATGGCATCATCAGTAATACTATTCATTTTGAAAGTATCACAAATTTCCAAGAAATTCGCCAAGTGAGCATCGACATCTTCTATGACTCCTCCTCCCAACTAAGATTGTTGAACCATCTGTATGATTTCTGGTTTAATCTACAAATTATTGGCTGCGATAGATGGCCTTTTAATTATTGGTTGCATTAGAGAATTTGGCATGAAAAACTCACACAAAGCCTTGGTAGCATCGTTGTTAGCCATACCTTCTTCTTCACTTTTAGATTCCTCAAAGGTTCCTTGTTCAAATTATGCACTTTCTTCTTCTAAAGCCTCTTTCTCTTTGGCTTTGTCTTCTTCCTCTTTTCTGAGTCTCTCCTTTTTGGCTTTAGTCAAAACTTCACACCTTCACTTGATATCAGGATCTAATTACTCTAGCTTTGCATTTGGGTTGCTTCTCATAATTACCTAGTTAGAGGTTTTGTGTAATGAGCAAATAAAAATAAATATTAAAAACAAAAATAAAGAATATAAAGTAATAGAGTATATCAATTGTATTGATATTGATAATTTCGTCTTCCCCGACAATGTCACCAAGAACTTGTTGTGTAAAATCTGCAAGTGTACAGATCGTGGGCAAGTAATAGTGTGTGAGTAGAGTGTCAATCCCACAGGGAAGGTGTTGACAAGTATCAAAATTATGATTTACTCTATTATTTAGAAGATTAATTTAAGAATTGTGATTTAAGAGTCATGAATGCTTAATTTTCATCCATGAAACCAGATGATGAGGAACAAAATGGTTCTCTTGAAGAGTAGTTCACAAGCTTGGACTTTTGGGGTTAAAAGTGTACAATTTGAAGTTTTTTTTAGAAAACTCTTCAAAAAATGATTTAGATTTGAACATATGAAAATAAATTTGGAATTTTTTGATTTGATTGTTGAAATAATTGAGAATTGGGAGGTTAAAATGAATTTTGGAAAATTATAATTTGGTCCTCAAGGGAAGGAAAAATTATGGTTTAATCTCTATAATAGAACAAAAGCTGAGTTCATGCCCTGTGCCACATGCATAGAGCGCACAGGCCCTTGTGCTCCTTATGCATGGCAAGCAAGGGGCGTGCCTATGTGCCGCAGACAGCCCTAAACTATGAATTTTTGGGTTTTTCAACTTTTAAAACACTTCCTAACTCACCCAAACATCTTAGAATTCGTTTAGACGAGGATAAGGTGTTTGGGATCAGATTCATCTTTTGAGATGGATTTTATCCTCTTTAATTATTTCAATTAAATCATATTTTTAAATGCCAAAAATATAAAAGGCTTATTTTCTATTTCTCAATGGGGGGTGGGAGAAGAAATGTTAAGAAAAAGAACTGAGGAATAAAAAATACGTTTCTCTAAACTCTCTCTTCTTCAAAACCCTTCTCTGAATCTAAAGGACTAAGAACAAAAAACACAAAAACTTTGAAAAAATCAAGACCTTGTGTTACTCCAAGAAGACAAAGAAGGTAATTTTAATCTGGTAACCAATCCCCAAACCAATGACTTCCATTGTCTCATATCCTCCTAGGACATGATTTAGCCAAGGGATAGGTTTGTTTAAGGGGATTTGGTTTTTTTTTCTTGCTTTGCATTCAATACAATATATTTATTGGTTTATGCATTCTCCCTTTTTATCATCCTTGAATCTGTAATGTTAGTTCAATTTTTTTGTTAATTAGATGATGTTATGGGTGAATGGAAGAGGATCAAAATAAATTTTTGGTCAATCTCCATTCTGAATTTCAGATTATATATGTTTGTTTAGTTCTTTTACCATATTTATTATTTTGTAAGAATGATTTGTTTTAATTGATTTTCTATTGTAAATGCATCTTCGGCATGGAGTTTTGTTTTTGATTCTATATGTGTATGTGAATTTACATTGAGTTTCATAAGCAAAGGTGAATTGAGACCGGTTCTCAATTGCCTTTACCTTCTTTTGTTCATGTCCTTTTTTATAGTCTTTTTCCTTTTGATTTTAATTAATATGATCATAGGCTCTATAAGTATTTTTTTTTCTTATTTTCTTGTGTATTCTATAATTTTAATTTTTCATATGATTAGAGTAATTTAAAGCATGTTTAAATTAGAATCAAAAGGGCATATTGGAGTTCTTCATGTTCTTATTTGTTCCTTTTGTTTTATTTTAATTTGATTTTCATAATCTAATGAATTCTTTGTGCTTTGGTGAATTTGGAGCCTTTTGAAAAGTTTCATTGGTTGTTAAGATTGAAGAGCTACAGAAAGGAGTGAGCCGAAGTCGGATTAGAGGCATCCGGAGAAGCCCCCTCCTCGCAAGGGGTGTACATATGAGTGTGCGCCCCATGCAAGGGGCGCATCCCCCTGCTACAAGCCCCTGGCATATGGCACAGATGGGGGTATGCACCCCTTGGCCACTAGACAACATGTTTTTTCGTTCTTCGTGCCTTTTCACGATTTCCAAGGCTTCCAGAGCCTTTCTTAGGTCCCATAGGATTTAAGTTTAGGTCTAGTAGCTAGATTAATTTCATTTTCATTTTTATTTGTATTTTTTTATGAGTTGTAATTTAATCCTTTACTTTTTGAAGGAGCCTCTCTCCTAATCCCGAAATAATTACTTTAGACTTAAGTTGTTTGATCACTAACAGGAATTGGTAAGTTTAATTTTATGTACAAAACATGTAGTTAATACTAATTTGGAATGGTCATCTTAGATATGCATGATTAAGGTTAAGTAATTAATCACATAATTGGCTTAAAAATTGTTTCCAAGATGAACCAAGAAGGGGGGTTGAATTGGTGGATAATTAAAAAATTAATTGAACAAGAAAGAAAGAAAAAGAAAGAACACAAGGATTTATAGTGGTTCGGATTATAACCAATCTTACATCCACTCCCCAACCTTAATTGGGTATTTCACTATCAATGGAGTTTTACCAAGTTCACTCCCAACTTAGTGTTTAAGCTCACAC
>CATKHJ010100721.1:0-10358 GCA_949750685.1 Vernicia montana | reverse complement strand
ACCGAATTCGGTGCCCACATTGTTGACTTATACAACAATCTCCCACTTGAAGATTTGATTGAGGATTAATCAATCTTCACACTATTCTTTCTTCCTTGCCATCACCATGTTGCTTATGTCTCCATCAGGCCACTAAATGATCGACACCAGACAAACTTGTTAGTATTGACCGCCTTTGTCATGAAATCTGCTAGATTGTCTTTGGTATGAACTTTCTGCATATCCACGGTTCCTTCTTCCACTTTCTCATGAACGAAGTGGTACTGAACTCGAATGTGCTTCGTCTTTGAATGAAAAGCTGGATTTTTTGCCAGATGCAAGGCACTCTGACTATCACAAAGCAGAGAAATCTTTTCCTGTTTGTGCCCGAGTTCTTCCATTATCATTTTTAACCAGACTGTTTCTTTACTAGCTTGAGTAGCTGCTACATACTCTGCTTCTGTTGTTGATGTAGCCACAATTGACTGCAATTTTGATACTCAACTTACTGTTTCGCTAGCAAGAATAAACACATAACCTGTAGTGGATTTGCTCTTGTCCAAATCACCTGCATAATTTGAGTCAACATATCATCTGACAATAAAGTCGGATCCTCCATAACATAATGCAACATCTGTGGTCCCCTTAATATATCTTAATAGGAATTACAATATTTTCTTTAAATCATAAGGAAATAACAACAATAATTTCTCTTAAAAATAGGAGAAAAACAATTTAAATAAAATTTTCTATTTTTCTCTCACTAGAAACTCTCTTTATTTTTTTCTTAGAAATTTTGGGATACAAATGAAAAAGGAGGGGGGAGCCTTTATATAGGCTCCCAAATGGTTGGTCACAACTTGCAGTGTTACAAGCTGTGCCAATTTCTTTGTCTATTTTCAACAATAGTGGGCACCGTTCGGTGCCCACCACACCAATTTTCTTTATTTCTTTTCAATAATACGATGCCCATTTTATTGACTCCACAACATTTTTAACATGCTCTGTAAATAGATATTACTAAGGAAAAAGAAGGAAAGCAAGAAAGAAAGAAACGGTAAAGAAGAAATAGCGACAACGTTAAAAATTGTATAAAATAAAAAAAAAAAGTATTGTATAAATGATAATTTAACAAAAAAAAAAATAGTGTGTTTGTTGTAATTTCCTCTAAAAATAATTTGGTGGTAAAAATATGTCTCTGGCCAAAATCTATTAAGTGAAATTAAAAATTAATAGGATAACAGCGCTCAAGTGATTAAAAAAATAATTTTGATAATCATTGTAATGTAGCAAGAAAGAATGAATTCAGTTGTGTCAAAATAGCAATGTTTAAGGTGATTTCTAACTTATAATATTAAAATACAATAACTTTTACACTAAAATAATAAAATTTTAATAAATTCATCTTCAACCATCAATTTCATTTCTAACTCTAAAAAGAATGTCATATATACTCTTTTATCTCTTATATTATATTTCTTTATACTTTTTTTTTAATTTAAAAAATAAATAGTAAATTGGCATTGCAACTGTACCACGCCAAATTTAGTGGAGCACTGTTGCATCAAACCAATTTGATGTGTTTTTTGGTGCTGAATTGGAGCAAAACCTAGCGTCAAAATGCCCAATCTACGCCATAATTGGCGTACATTAGAGATGGCGTAACCAGCAATTTAAGGGAAATGAGATAGTCACTAAATAGTGATTGGGCCAACGTCTTTGGACTTTATTAGTCTTAGCCCAATAAAATAGGGTTGAAAGGGCATTTAAGTAATTAGAGTGGAGCCTGCAAAGCAAACAAAAACCCTAATCCATTAGTCTTCTCTCTATATAAACACTAACAAACGCTCAAAAGAAATTGCAGTGCCGTTTAATTATATCTTCTTTTTCTCATTTCTGTGTTTATTTATTATATTAAAAAAATTTCTTTAATTATAGATTAGGATCTTGATCTTGATTTTGTTATTGGATGATGAATTGAAAGAGCATGCAGGGATTGTGTGTATCGGCGTTGTGCTTGAAAAAAATGCACTCTGAATCCGAAAGAGTTCCCTGCAATATCAAAATATCTGGGGAAGATGGGCAGTTGTGTTTCAATTTACGCCATTGAAAATTTTCAACAATCATCTTCCCCACATTGAAGTTTCTTTTTTATATCACTATTTTTTTTTCTTTTTTTATAAATTAAAATGGATTTTTCTTTCCTTCTCCTTCAAGAAATCAACTACTATAATTTTAAGAGAAAAAGAAAATAATAATTAAAATTAGAAAAAAAAAATAATTAAAAAGCATTGAATATGATTTTATGATTTTATTTTGGGGATTTTATTGTAGGAATCTAATTAGTAGACTACAATTAACAGAAATCAATCTACACTAATAGTAAAAATTATTGAATTAAATATTTGAATTTCAATTTGAAAAGAGGGCAGATTAGAAAAATTAACATTACCAAATTTTTATTTTTTCCAGAATGACTTCATGAAACATTTATATTTTATATGAAAAAAATGTAATTTTTTATAACATAATATAGAATTATAATATAAAAAAATGCAAATTAGAAAAATAAAGATAATTAAATTTAATATAAATTAAAAGAATTTTTAAATAGAATAAGAACTGTGAACATTTGAACTTATTATTAAATAGTGTTTTTTTTTTTTTTAATGGTATTAGAATAATCTCTTAAAAATCTCTTAAAATTTGCAAGTTTTAGGAGTCAAATTTATTGAAAAAAATAAATAAATAAAATAATTGATGCATTGGTCTAATGACATGTTGGTGTCAAAACTTCATATGTGAAAATGAGAGCAATAAAATATGGGAGAATTTATCAATAAATTTTTAGTTTAATGTTTTAATTTTGAAATTTAATCATAGTCAAATTTAAGAAAAAAAGAACATGGTGGAATTTGTAAACACAATCAATTGGTCCATGTGTGCCAATGCCATACCCATATCTTGTACAAGGTTGTCTACATAGGTAGATACATGCGTGTCATGTAAGGAGCAAATGGAGATATACTTTGTATTGTATCAAAAATTCAGAACATGACACTTTGGTTTTTTTTTTTTTTTTTTTTCTTCCCAGTAAAATAATTCATTAATACGGGTATTAAGCCAAACATAATACAAAGTACACACTTAATATATGGCTAGCTCAAATTTAACAACAATAATCTACTCAATTTATAGGTTGCTACACTTGACATTAAGTCCAAACACACAGCCCAATAGCCTTTTGAACATAAAAATTTACAATTTAGTTGCTCTGTCACCGTAAGCACCAAAATCAAAAGGAGAGATAACAAACAGATCAGGCCTGAGACTTGATTAAAAGGAGGTACCTTACACTTATGTAGCTTAAAGAATCTCCAAATTTGAATTAACACACTAGATCTGTACCAAAAAGGGCATTCATCATCAATCTGTGATCAGATCTGAGAGCTCCAGTTACTCAACCTGCAGGGGCTATCGAAACAACACAAATAACTTGCAGCTCTACCCTTCAAAATAAAAACAACCTCAACCTCCTCCCTATCAACATCCAGAGGCAAGACCCTAGAACATCCAAGGGTTAAGAATGTCTGAAAGTACATAACCATAAAAGCGGCCACCAAAAACTCCAAGCGATCTTCATCCTAAAGACAGATTGAACTGGATATTTAGGTAGATAAGAAGGAAACATAGAAGGTCTTGATAAAAGTTTTATTATTACCAAACAAAGAAGAAAAATAGGCTAAAAACTGAAGAAAACAGAGAAAAAACAAAAGTACTTTCATTGGTAGCATGGGCCACCTATGATTTTCCTTATCAGAGACTCAATGGAGGGAAGACGCAAATCTCAAAGTGAAAGAGAAAAGAGATTTCGAGAGAAACTTCTTATTTTTTGACACTTTAGTGTTAGAGATTGGTTCTCACTCCAACAAACATTGTACCAAGTCTAGTATTTAAACTCATCAAAATTGATAATAAAACAAAGGGGTTTCTTTTTCTTTTGAATTGATGAAATAGATAGTTTATACTTTATGCATTTATCTAATGGTATGTAGGTGTCAAAAGTTTATCTCATTTTAAAATAAGAAAATGAAAAATAATGAGAGCATTAAATTATGGGGAAAATTTATCAATGAATTTTTTTTTTCATAGTATTGAAGTTATTTTAGAAATTAAGAACTCAAATATTGAATTTGTCTTTTAAACAAGAGTATCAGATTCAAATTATAGGTCTAATAAGAGATAAATTTTAAAAAAGAAAAAAAAGATTAAGAGAATTTGCCAAGTAAACACAATCAATTGGTCCATGTGTGCCCATGCCATACACATTTTAGGTAGATGAATGTGTGTTATGTAAGGAGTAAGTGAAGATATATATTGTATTGGATCAAAACATGACACTTTGGTGCTAGAGATTGGCTCCCACTCCAACAAACATTGTACCCAGTCTTGTATTTAAACTCATCAAAATTGATGGAAAGTAGGGCAAACCAAAATTGAATCAAAATGATTAATTCGATTTGATTTAATTTTTTGAGTGATTTGATTCGATTTTTAAAATAGTAAATCGAATTAAATTTCATTTTAGTTTGATTTTTATCAAAAAAAAAATTAGTTTGAACCAAATCGATGGAAATTTTAATATATATATATATATAGTTTATTATAATAAAGAAAAAAAATCAAATTAAAAAATCGAACCGAATTGAATTTTTTTAATTCGATTCAATTCAATTTTCATTATAAATTCAGTTTGATTCAATTTAAGAAAAATATAATTTTAGCTATTTCGATTCATTTTTAAATTAAACCGATCGAATACCCACCTTTATGAAATTTTGAGGGCCTAACATGTAAGCATAGATAAGATTTGATCCTAACAAAATGATGTGGTGGAGGCTAACTTGCCCGTCAAATTCTATATAATTTTGGTCATACCACTTTTTTGTAGGTGAAAACTGACAACATACAGTCCTGTGTCTAGTTCCTTATCCTGGCACACTTTCCTCTCACCTTCCTCCTCCTTTCCTGCCCTCTTTGTCTTTAAGTTTTTCACTAATTTAGTTTTTAAATTAACCAATTTTTAACATTGTTTTTAAAAAATATTATGAATATTCATTTATAATTAAAAATAATACATCTTAATATGAAAGTAAAAATATAAAGTATA
This sequence comes from Vernicia montana, assembly GCA_949750685.1. NCBI lineage: Eukaryota > Viridiplantae > Streptophyta > Magnoliopsida > Malpighiales > Euphorbiaceae > Vernicia > Vernicia montana. The sequence continues at coordinate 5,209 of CATKHJ010100721.1, read as the reverse complement.
TAAAAAAATATAATAAAATAATTTGAATTTCTTTTAATATTCTCTAATCGTATTGATAGAATATTAGAACTGGTAATTTGACGGAAAGTGTGTTATGCTTAGTAATTATTGAGTCACAAATTGACTATTTTTATGTTTTTGAACAAGTCCAATTATTTGAATATCAATAACAAATTCAAAATCAATAAAATAAACTCAAAAATCATAAATAGTTTAAGAAAACAAAATATTTTTATAAGAGAAGAATATACTACTTCTATAAAAAAAAAAGGAACGAATAAATCTCATCAAAAGAACAAAAATACTTAAAAAATAGACTAAAAACAAGACGAATAATAATAAAGCTATATAAAAAAACACAGATTAAGATATTTATAAAGATCTGTATTTATTGAATTGAAATATTTAAATAAAAAAAAATAGAAATCATTGCGGATCAAAAGAGATACTTCTATTTATTTATTTAGAGGATATGCATTCAATTTTTTACATTTTTGCTATATAGGTGACAAAGATAATTAAATAAAATAACCTCAATTTAAAAACTATGAATTACCATTTAAAAAACACTCAAGAATTAGGTATAAGTGATGAAGTTAGAAAATATTTTCAAGAGGAGTCAAAAGAAAATTTAAATATTTTATAGTAAAAAATTTGAATGATAAATATTTATATTGTAAAATGATTAAAAATTCCTTTTATACATACAATTAAAAAAGTGAAATTCTTGAAAAAATAAGGGTGACTGGCCATACACTAAATTTAACTAGCTCATATAATTTTTTTTACTACCTGTATAAGGGTGTTCATGGAGTTAGGGGGGTCATGACCCCTTGATCTCCCAACTTAACAATAAATTAAATGTATATGTATTTTTTTTTTTTAAATAAGAGGTAATTAGGTTATAAATTTTTCTTTTTCTTTTTTTACTAAGAGAAATTTAATATTAGAGAGACTTGAGTCATAAAATCTAATTTTAAAATAATCGAATTTTATCATTAAATTAAGGTATAAGTTAATAGTAAGAATGTAAATCAAGTTATTAGTAACTCACTATGTCTTGGATCGCAAATCATTTGAATTCAACTTAATTTTAATTAAGTTGAATTTGAACTCTAATTCAAGTAATTAGTTGAGTTGAGTTCAAAAATTATACTACTCAATTTCAGTGAATTTAAATTTAAATCGAATATTTAAATTTTACATAATTTTAAATATAAAATATATTATGTATATTTTATAAATAATAATTTATAATTAATTTAAGTTCAAATTTCGTATCTCAAATTTTTTATTCAAATCAAATTTGAACTCAAATTTGAACTATATCGATTTAATTTGATTCGATTACACATGTCTTATTTTAGTAAAGAATAATTAATATATTCTATATTTTTAACAAATATATAATTGCCAAAGCTACATAACTCATATAGTTTGGTGGTAATATTCTTGTATTATTACTTTTGACAAATGCATGATGTTTCCTGGTAGGGAACTTGATAATTTTATGTTTCACGTTTCTTCTTTTTGCAAAATTGAGATTGACTTGTGCATCTTTGCTCTTCTTGTTCACAAACAACACCAGGTTTTGCCTATTTCGGCTACCTTTTTTTTTCCTATTAAAAATAATATTCTCCACGCAACTTATTAATAACTAGTTTTTAGAATTTTTAGCTTGCACGTGGTTTTTTTTTTTTTTTTTTTTTTTAATTTATATATATTTTATATTATAACAAATTATATATATTATTTACTAATATATAGAGAAAAAAAAAAAGAATAACATAGAAAGTATTAGAATAACATAAAAAGTATTTATATATTTAATAATACTATAAATTTTTAGTCAATCGTTAACAAATTATATATATATATATATAAACGAAAAACTTATTGTTTAAAGTAAATTTTAAAAAAAAATGCAATAAAATTATATTTATTACTATTTTTTTAAGTAAGCCAAAATGAAAAATATTAAAATTCAAACATATATTTCATAATATACTATATTACACTATAAATTATTAGCCTATTGATATCAAATTATATATATATATATATATATATATAACTTATTATTAAAAATAAATTAAAAAATAAAAATATATATATATGAAATGAAATTATGTTTTACCATTAATACGTATGGTCAAGAAAATTTTAGTATTAAACTCAATGTTTCAAATAACAAATTTTAAGATTAGTTATATCTACTATTAATACTCATACAATAAATAAAATATAATATTGAGATTTTCAATATAAATACATTAATTAGAGAAAATATAAAAATTATCTTACTAATCAATTCCATATTTATAAAACCCTTCAAATTTGTAATTGTAAGTATATCTTTTCATCTTATTCGGAATTTGTATATTTTTTCTTTGTATAATGAAATTATATTAAAGAGAAGTCATTTTTCTTTTTCTTTCTCTCACTCAACTTTCACATAAGAGAGTGATCATAGTAAATAATGACCAAATTAACTCATAGTTTTTCTCTTAGTGATCCAAATCAAATAAATAAATAAAAAAGATTAAAATAATAAATTTTATGGTTTTCTTAGGATCTCCTTACAAATCTTGAAGAATATCAAGAAATTGATCCAAAATGAATTCTTATTTTTGTTTAATTAATTAATATTAATATAATAATAATAATAATAAAAATATAAAATCTCAATTGCAATTAATTAACCATTAATTCACAATTTAAAAAATTGGATATGTAAAAAAAATAATAAATTAAAAATATATAAATCAATTGATATCCAAACAAAATATTAAAATATTCCATGATGACTTGACAAATATTCCAACAAAAAGTTATATATAAGACCTAACTTTAATTTTATAAAATAAAATATATCAATAGATAATAAATTAATATATCGTTCTTACAAGATATTTAGTATTAATGCTATTGAATTAAAGAATTAAAAAAAAATAGATGTTTTTAAATAAAAATAAATTTAAAAAAAAAGTATACCAAGCATAGTTGTATATAGAGCACTACAATACTATCTTAAAGGGATAATCAATTAACACTAAAATTGAAACACAAAAATTAAAAACCATAATTATAGTTCTTTAACAATTATAGGTTTATTTAATAATATAATTGTATATAATGATGATAAATATTTAAAAATTTAAATTTAAAATAATTAAAAGAAAAAAAAATTGAAATTATACATTCCATTAGCATGATATATAATTAACCTAAGTTATGAAAAATATATTAGGCTTGAATTTAAATGAAAATAATCTGTGAAAAATCCAACAAATCTTTAATATTTGATAGATAATGTAAAAATTTGATGGAAGAGTTTTGTATAATAGATAATAGATATATAACTTAGAAAATATAAACAATTAATAAGAGTATTTTTGTCTATAACATATTACCCGTACATTTATATATATTATTGATAGATAAATAGATGAGACAAATTTAAACAAAAAAAAAAAAAATTCACTGCAAAAAATTTTCACTTGATTTATTAAAAATGAATTATAAAATCAAAATAAATATATCAAAATATTTAAAGTGATAAAACTCTTTATGTATTTCAATTGTTTAGATTATTTTTTTATAATAAAAATTATTTATTAATTTTCAATTGTTTAGCACTACAAAATAAATATTGTTTTTCATCTCTTTTTATAGTTTTTTTTTTAACTTATCAATTACTTAATCGTATGATTTTTTGAAAATTAAAATAATTTTTTTTTAATAACTATAAAAGAGATGAAAAACATTGTATGTTGGAATAAATCCATAAATCTAGAAGAACTAATTGTTTTCTTTTATTTTCAATTTTTTTGACCCAAAATTGACAAGGGGGAAATATTAATTTTATTTAATTTTATTTTTGTTCTCATACAGGGAGTTGGACCATTATTAAAAAAGTACAAGGGTCTTTGGGGTTAGACAATGACTCAATATGGATGGCTTCAACTCCATAAAGCTTATCCTTTCCTTTGTAGGAGACAAGGTCAAGAAATTCAAACCATATAAGAAGAAGAAGATAATATCGAATCTAAAGATAAGGCAATTTAGAAAAAATATGTCAAGATGAGTTGTGAAAATGACCTTACTAATACTACCTATAAACTTTTTCTTTTTCTTTTTTTTTTTTTTTTATTTCTGTACAACTCCAAGTGCATAGATTCTCCATGCATTTCTGTCCAAATGTCACTATTTTTATTCATCAAAAATACCTCAACAACGACACCAATTATCCTCTTTTTTTTTTTTATTTTTTTTAATCAATTATTTCAACCAATCAAAAGTAATTTCACAAGTCAAATAATATATATGCTAACACTATTTTATATTCCTTATAAGCAATGACGGAGTTAGGGACCGGAAGAATTCATGGTTCTCTTAATTTCTAAAATATAAAAAATTTTAGATGTAAAATTATAAAAAATTTAGTCATATATTGTATTTAGCCTCCTTATTTTATGTGAATTTTTTTTTAAAATATATAGAAATTAGCTTAATTATATATACAATATTGATGTAAATTATTTCATTGCTTTTATTATTAATTAAAATTATCTTGAATTTAAATTCACATTCATAATTTCTTAACACTAATCAGAAACGATTTGCATATCACTAAAATCAATATTTTGTTGAATAAAATTTAATTCTCACTGTCATATTATAAAAGAAGTATTTTTTTTAAATTTATAAGTAGTCTATTTTTAATTGAATCAGATAAATAAATGTAAGCAAAAATTAGCTCATGATATTAATTAATGACTAATTCAAATGAAAAAATACCATTAACTGACTAAATGTAATAGTAGTTAGGGGTGTAAATGAGTCAAACCATTCGCGAGCGGCTCGGTGTTCGGCTCGATAAAAGCTCGTTCGCGTTCGGTTCATTTTATAAACGAGTCAAGTTTGAGCCTTACTTTAAGGCTCGATGAATAAACGAGCCGAGTTTGAGTAAGGTTAAGCTCGGCTTGATTAGGCTCGTAAACAGCTCGATTATAAGCTCATGAACAGGCTCGCAAAAAGCTCGATTAATAGTCTCGTGAACAGCTTGATTATTATTATTATTATTATTATTATTATTATTATTATTATTATTATTATTATTAACTTAATAATATTGGCACTTCAAAAAATATATTTTAATACTTTTATAAAATTTTTGGTAATTCAATTTGATTAAAATATATACTCT
>CATKHJ010100708.1:0-14171 GCA_949750685.1 Vernicia montana | reverse complement strand
AATTATGCACTATGAGTAATTATTGAGCATTCTGGCACATGTATGTGAATGATTTATTAATTATGTGTTGCATAATTATTATGAATGTTGGATGGTATTGGGATGACACAAGGAATCACTAAGAATGTGAATATGATATATGATGGATGAACTTTGACTGGTGTATGACAGTTCAGGAGCTTGCTCATCGCTCACTGCTGCAAGTCGGGTCGCTGCATGGTTTCGGCCAGGGACAGCTGGTATCCTATGTATTGAATTTTTAAAGTAATTTCAGTTGGATACAGAGAGCCAAGGTGGGAGTCGGCTCCCCATATTGAGGTTTAGTATGATTCTTGTGGACTGATTTCTATCATTGATTGATTATGTGATTACTTATATGGATGACATTATGCATTAGCATTTTCAGCATTCGAATGACATGTTATATTGATAACTATATAATTCATTGAGTTGAACACTCATTCCTGTTCACCAATTTTTTATAGGTTGAAGGTTGAGCTTGAGAAGTAAAAGTTTATGTTGAGTTATTCCTGTCTTTCATCATTCGGCAGTGAAATGTATGTTATTATTCAGATATGTAATTAATTTCATATTGTGCTATATTATTAAACTCTAATACTCCGCATTGTTATTCTGTTAATTGTATTTCTATTCAGAGGTATGATTTTGTTAAATATTAAGTGTTGAGGAAAACAGGGATTCCTTATTATAGATGTTATGTAAGTTGTGGTGATCTGTTGAGCAGGAATCTGATGATGAGATTGTTTCTAATGATATTACTGAAATAATTGCCCTGAGTGGCATTGATGTGATGTTTTGCACAGGTTCTACTTAACAGGTGGGTCCATAGTCCTTGATTGGTGACAGTTACAGCTGTCACATTATTGTTTTGTCGTTTAGTAGTCAGTCAGGCTTACTACGGGTTCTGGAAGCATTAAACTTTCCAGTTCCCTAGTGCCGGTCACGTGCCTTCGGGTTCGGGGTGTGACAATTATGATTGATTGTAGGTTTATTCTTATTTTTTTTTTATAGTATTGTTTTATTCATTAAAATATGATAAGTTTTTTTCCTAAAAAATATATATATAGTTAGTAAAAAAATTATGAAAATGTCTTTTTTTTTTTAAATTAAGTTTTTTCATTAATTTTTTTTTTTTTTTTTTTTTTTTTTTTTTTTTTATGTTTTATACAAAATTCAGTTAATCATAGTAATAGTTTATCTATTACCCTTGATTTGCCAAACAATATTAACAATTTAACTATTAAGAGAGTAATAGTTACACTTGTAATTGTTACACTCTACATTTTTAACTCCGATCCAGACGCATCCGTATAATTAATAAACAATGAGATTAATAATTATACTAGATAAGAATTAGTAAAAACATAAACGCTAGATTTTAGATAATATTGTTTTCATGGATTAAGTAAGGTGGTGTTTGATAACATAATTTAACACTTAAAATTAAAATTTTTAGCACTTAATCATTTTAAATTTATTTGATAATTACGTCTTAAAAGTCTAAATTAAGTCAAAAACCACTTAAAATGATAAGTCAAAATTTTTAACTTAAAATTTATACGAAATGCAATAAATGATTAAAATTTTAAGTATTTTTGTTATTTAAAAATTATATCACATATTTTATTAAACACTTAAAATTCAGAACTTAAATTTTTAGCACTTAATTTTCAGTTTTATTAAATACCATTTAAGTAATTGAAATTATTAAGCCCAATTTAAATAATATGTCCTAAATATAATGTTATTTCTTAATTAAATAATTTTTCGTGTCCTAAACGGACGGTAAAATTAAGGATTTTATTTAAAGATAAAATTACAGTAATGCCACTGAATTGGAAACACCACGAGTCTTTTATAAACGACATTATATTATTTTAATAATAAATTTTGAAATGGCGTATATATAACGCGGCGTCGTTGTTGTGAACTAGTGAAGAATCGATATTTATAGTGTGACGTCTTGGAGAGTATCTGTGGGCTTATTTCTATTGGCAGAGAAGAAGAATCGCACCCATAAGCACACAAAAATGTCTGCAACCGGTGGTGGTGGCACAGGCGGCGGCGGTGGTCAGGAGGAGGACAAGAAGCCCATGGATCAGTCGGCTCATATTAATCTCAAAGTCAAGGGCCAGGTATGCATGCAACTCCTTTTTTTGGTCTGGTTTGATTTGTTTTGTTTAGGGTTTGCATGGTGCAATTGTGTGTTTGATTATCTTTTTCACATGAGTTTGGATGAATTAGGCAATTTAGGTTTAGAGTTTAGTAGAATTTTTGGAGCTGGATATTAGTAAATCGAATTGATTTTTTAGATTAAGAATATTGTAGGTCTTAATTGAGTTGCCTGTTGTTGTTTATCAAAATTCAATTGATTTGGGTTTGATTGCAAGCCATTTCAACGGTTTTGATATTTTAGCTCTCCAATTTAAGGCTCCTTGATTTGTTTGGTTGTAGGATGGCAATGAAGTCTTCTTCAGAATCAAGCGAAGCACTCAGCTGAGAAAGCTAATGACTGCATACTGTGACAGACAATCAGTGGAATTCAACTCCATTGCATTTTTGTTTGATGGGCGCAGGTTGCGTGGAGAACAGACTCCTGATGAGGTAAACCTAAACTTCTACTACGTTTTTTACCCTTCGTGTTTTTTTTTTTTTTTAGGCCATCTGAGTAATTTTAAATTCTATTTTAATTTCCTTGATCTTAAATCTGGACTGCATGTTAATCCCTTGTATTGCATAGTTGTAATAAAATTTGCCCAATTCAAATGAGACATTGTACAATATTACCTGTTGGACAAACTATTCATTGTTTTCTATATATTAATGGCGATGGCTCACTAGTTCCCTCATGAACTGCAAATTTTTTACATAACCTGTCCCAATTTGCAGCAGTGAATTGCAGAATGCCAATCCTGTCTGCTAGCGAATTGCTGCTTTTAGAACATACAACACGATCATCTGAAGTAATAGTTTATTTAATAAAGTTTACTAAGTTTATTGAAGTTCATACAGAAATTGTCATGATCTCACATATATTATTTCTTATTTACCTGATTTTTTTTTTTTTACTTTTCACTTGAAAACAGCTCGAGATGGAAGATGGAGATGAAATTGATGCAATGCTGCACCAAACTGGGGGGCGGAAATCTTACTAAATGGAATCCATGTGAAAGCCATGGACGAGACTGAGTTGATGAAAATATATTTTCATGTATGGGAAAGCTACTGTAAATGAATTGAAACTGATGCCAGACCTAAAAAGTTCCGAGTTTTCTCTTAAAAAAATTAATATTCTATATGGTATTGAATCATCTGTTTTTGCTTTCTCATGGTCTTTAAACTCAAATTTTTCCTTGATTACCTTGGAGAATTTTTTCAGTTAATTAGGCTGACCAGTGGATCAAATTTGCATCCTCATGTTTGGAGAATTTGCTTTAGTAATTTCTTTGATTTTTCAATTGGCCTGGTCTGTCAATTCTGCCGTTGCTTCCCACTGCGGTTCGATAGTGGATGTTTTGGTCCGACCTACAATGGTTACAATATTTACAGGCAACTGTATCTGCAACTCTTTAGAGACGAGATTTTGCTTAAATAGGTAATTTAAATTGATTTTTAAGTTCATAAACAGTATGAATTTGCTATCGTAAAAGTTACAAATCATAGTACCATATAAATTCACTTCCACTAAAGGTTTGCCCAATGCAATGGATTTTGAACATACTGGTTAAATTTGCTTCTCTACAAGAATAAACAATATGGGACAAGTGTGCAACCTTCTGGATGGTATCTTAAAAACTATTTCCCCGGAAACCTGCTATTAATAACCTAATCCACTAAAATAAGGTGGAACAAAAAAATTAACAAAAAAAAAAAAACTGTCCACAAATCAAGATATCCTCAAACCTGTTCTTGAGCATTTCAAGAAATAACTCATGCCGGTAACTGAAGCTTCTTGTTGTTTTTCCAGCTGCACCACAATTTGAAAGCAGAAGCATGAGTGAAAATATGGTCACCACAATAGCTAGCACATGGAAATATATTTGAATAGGATCTTATACCTCTCGAAGTAATAATAGAAGAAGTCAGCATAGAGCAATGTTTGTACAAGCCCTGAAATCCAAGCTGCAAGTAATGCCCATGAATTGTGAGATTAAGATATTCGATATAGAGATTATATAGTAAAGAATGAAGAAATGAAAAAGACGGCCTAATTACAATAAATGCTTTACTTTTTTTGCCTTTGATTTTATGCAATTGTTCATGAAACCATTTTTATTAAGTTATTTTTATATTAATAAGCAAGACCATAATTTTCAAAATAAACCAAAAATCTAGTCTCCGAATTCTCATTGGTTTCGAAAGTCTAATGCATTTTTCTTTGGGATATTTTTAATTGGAGTCTAGAATGAGTTTTTACCTTGTATTTTCTCAAAATAAAAATAAATTAAGGTGGTGAATCCCTAAAATCATTTTCAAAATTAAAAAGTAAATTTTCCCATAAGCGACAGCCACTTCAATAGTGAGTTCGAACCCAAACAAGCATTTCGATTCCTAAGCAGATTGGACCGGTTCTCAGACGAGACCTCATATCAACTTGGCTCAATTTGATGTTCCATAAATAAATACCTTGGATCATACAAGAGGGAACCAGGACATCTCAATTCAAAGCTACACGTGAATAAGCTAGCTAATAGCTCTTATATCAGTATAATTCTATATTTTGAGCCTTGAACATTCAAGTTTTGTATCTAATTGCTGAAAGTTAATGGGTGACAATAAGTTTAAGTTCATTTGGTAGTTCAAGAAGTTATAACAAACCCAGATGCAGCTAACTTTGACAATCTCAAGTTATATACATAGTTATTAAAGGTGCACTAAGGCATGATAAGGTCTTGAAGCATAGGCACAAGGTGCATGTGCACGGCTTTGAGAGGCATGAGCAAGATAAATAAAATTTGCAGGAAAATTAAAAATTAGCATCATACACTCACAAGACAACTAATCTGTAGTCAATACTCCATTCAGTGTGTGTGTTCCATAGCTCTTATGAAATTATTAGTGCTAAAAATTACTAGAATCCAGATTACCAAAGCACATGCTAAGAAATAGAGAGAAAAAAAATATTGAAACAAAAAGAACATTAATGTGTATCTCCTTATGAGTGAAGGAAAACAATATCCTAGTTTTCTTAAGATTCAGTTGGAAAAAAAAAAAAAGAGAAGTATAAAACAAGTGAATGAAAGGTTAAGAAAATAGAGAATAAGAGAGAGAAAGAGGAAAGGAGGAAGGAAAGACAGAGAGAGAGTGTGGTTAGGACTGTGCATACCCTATTTCAAGCATCATTTTCTTATTATGTGCTTTTCTTTTCAATTTTTTTGGGCAAATTTTTTTCTTCTTTCTTTGGTGTTATTGCAATTGAAAACATTGTCAGCACCTCTCTAGTCCTTATCCTTTTTGTCTAGTTATTTCTTTCAGTTTAATTAGATGTATTACAATAAATCAGAAACAAACACCCAACCTTATATCAATATTTTAAATTAAATAAAATCAAATAAATAGGAAAAATAAATGTTGACAGACAAAATATAACAAAGGCACGCCTTTGTTGCACCTTGTGCCAGGAAAAAGGTGTGCCACCTCAGTTAGATCACCCACCTAACCATGATAGAGGAACTACACCTAGAGCCCGCTAAACCTTAAGCCTGAGGTGCGCCTTTAACAAATTTGGTCGATGGTTATATGCAATTCCACCATGACAAACTTAAACGTGGAATATAGAAATCAACTAGGATTGTTGGTAGTCCTATCCCCCATAGATCAAAAGCATTCGAAATAATTTTAATACCAAAAAACACTTCCTTCTCTTGACCTATTGGAAGGGCTATGATCTACAAAAAGCAGAACAGCCCTCACTCAATCTCTCAGACTCATAAAATCATAATTGGGAAATGCAAGACAAATACCAAGATTTCTTCATGATAAACTAGTTAACCATTAGGTGAATGACCCCTTGAACTTTAGAAATAATTGATGGAAGAAGAAATAGCAAAGATTATAAAAATATCAACAAAAGGTCCTAATCATTGTGCAAGCACATGGATGCAAGAGTGTGCACAATGTGTGCATGCATGGATGTGCACATGTGTGCATGCATTAGAGACATAGAGAGAAAAGACATGCACACATGGAAAACAGAAAGAAAGGTCATACTTATCAAATGGACATAGTGTGGCTCAGTGAAGTAGCGATAAATCCAGTTGAGAATGTATAGAGCTCGGTATGCACTGCATAAGAAAGGAAAAGATTGAATGAATAATTTATACATCATCCTTTTTCTGAAGCATCGGAGTTTAAGAAAGCAATTTGACAACTAATCATACATGTATTCTCATGAGCATGTACAAAAACATGAAACTTAAGCCAATTCTAAGGTAAATATATATATATATTTACACACACACGCCACGCGCACAAAACTTCTAAATATTATTTCAAGGAAGTAAAAGGCAGTAATCTTTACTAATTGATAAAATTTTACATCTATTTTTTTTTCTTTATTCTGTATCAAAAGGAATTGCACACCAAAATCAAACCATAAGTAGGTATTGAAATTATATCCTAAATCCCATAAAGGAACACCAAACACTATATGAAATAGAAAAAGTAGATATTTACAAGAAATCGTGATTTGGCAACTAATAAGAAGAGAAGTCTTGTAGTTATATATCAAAAGAAACCATTTTGACAACAAATGCATGATGTCACAATTAATGGAATAACAACTAATTGAAGATGCAAGATTTAGCATCAATGGTTAGATCATAATTCTGAAAAGGTAGCTTACCCAAGAAGCAATACATATTGCCCTGTCAAGTTGTCGATATTTCTAGTTCTTTGTAACAACACAAGCTGAGGAAGTATGGCAACAGCTTCTAAATATATGGAAAATGCCCACATCACCTAATCAATTTTGTTGTGAAGAATATAAGAAAGTGAAAAACAGGGAAAGAAGGAAAAGCTACCTTTCTTACATGAAGTTCAAAAATATATGTACTTCTAGCCTAGTGGCTTGAAAATAGACTATGCAATGGTATGCATAGTTATCACTAAAAAAGTAAAAAATAAAGACAAAGATAAAATATGATGCAAACAAACCTCCTTAAAAGTGAATCTCTCGTTAACAAGAAGGGCCAAAAGCAAGCAAGGCACTATAAGGAAATAATGGCGGAAGGTGTCTTGAGCTTTATCATAAGACCTATTGACAATTTTGTGGTTCCTCATGTACCAAACAATTGAAAATGAACTTCCTAAAAATATTAGCTTCATGAAAGTATTGTAGAAAGATATGAAATCTGTAAATATATCCAAATAGCGAGTAGCAAAAACAAGAGCATAGAGTTCTTGAGTCTTCAAAGAAACACCTGCATAAAATATAGCAAATTCAAATTAAGTATAAAAATACCTCATGTTCTAACAGGAAAAAAAATAAAAGATACATAAATATTTTCTCAGCACTGGCATTAGAGTGGCTTCCATTGAGATTAAACAAGCATGCTAGGCAATTCCACACACTTTGCAATGGTGAAGTTTTAGGGGTTAAAAGAAAGCAGTGTCACACCTTGGCAAAGAATGATGAAAAATTTTATAATGCAATAAGGCTAGGCAAAAGCATTCAATGGAAAGAAGAGGAAACCAGAAAAAATTGGTGAAAATTGAGAGAAGCTTCAGGCATGGTGTGTAACTATAATACATCTTCAATTGTGGGTAACATTATAAAAAATGTCATTAATGAGAATTCTACCTCAAAATGTTGCGATAAGTTGAAACAACTTCATTGGGTTAAAAGTTTGACCAACGAATCACACTGAAGTGGGAGTTATAAAAAAAATTTGAAGATGGAGGAAGGCGGAAATCTAGTGGAGGATTCAAATTTAGATCAACAAAGGAAAGATGAGGAGGTTGAGATCTCTCTCCAGAGTAAAATTAGGATGATTAATTCAGTTTCAGCTACAAATAATACATTGGCATGGCAGATGGCATTGTTGGGAATCAAGATTGGGACCACGAACTGATTCGGGTATATAGTTAGGGAAGTATAAAGGCCAATGGTTCTTTTTTAACTGGAATGGACAATGTGGAGATAGTAAGAGTTAGCTTGTACTTTTGGGATTGGCAAATTATTTGTGCATTGAAGATATTAGTGAGTTAATAGCATCAGAAAACATCCTCAAGCAGCCAACCTAGGCTTTATCTTCTAAGCATAAAAATTGAACATCTATTAAAACCAAATAGCAAAACAATTTCAATAATATAAATAAATGAATAAATCTCCTATTCCTTTTCACACAATTTCATCTTAAGCAAACAAACAAAAATCAAAATACAAAGAAATGAAACCATTATTCAAAGAGAGAGAGAGAGAGAGAGGTACCAGCGCATGATTTGATGGTGTGGATCTTGAGGAGCAAGACGAGAACGCTTGCTAGGTGAGTCATATCACCTGCTAATCTGAATATATTCATCTTCTTCGCGATTCGATCTTCCAATCTTTAACCAAATTCAGTTTCTTTCAATAAGTTTCTTTATTTTCTCGCAGTTTAGAAAAGAGAGAGGCGAGCTTCGTCTCGACAACGCTATGCTGTGGATTCGCACCAGGTTCAGATCTCGCACCAGAGAGAGACCGTTGCTTTTCGCAGAGATGAGTAATGTTTTTTTTTTTTTTTTTTTTTTTTTTTAGCAGCAGTGGTGTGCGCGGTTCGGATAAAGTTAGAAAATCTCCGAACCAAATCAAAATACAAGGGATTTTAAAATTGAAGAACTGTAACCTAACATAATATTAGTAAAAAATTTCATACCTAAAAGTGTTATATTTTGGTTTGGTTATTCGCTTTTAATTTAATAAGTCAGGTAAATATAATTTAGATATTTAGGATAAATAAATTTAATTATTATTATTATTATTATTAATGAGTAAATGAGTAGGTTATTTATCGGCTAAAGGTATAAACAGAATTCTTTTTTTAATGTTTTTTTTTTATTAGACTTTTAATCTTTTCAAAATAATATATGTAAAACTTTCCCTTTATATTTCATTAAATAAATATTAAAAAAAATATAATGTGACTAGTGAGTCTCATTACTTGTATGTTATATTGATATGAAAAAATATTTTTTAAAAAATTAAAGTAATTAAATATAATAAATTAATCAAAACAAATGAAAATTTTTACATTTATATAATTTTCTTATGTAATTTTAATAAATTAATAATAAATTGTAATGGGTAAATAATTTTTCTCTGCAATTATGTATAAAAAATTAATCAAAATAATTATATTATATGAAATATAATAATATTTTAATATTTTATATAAAAATATTTTTTATATAAATTATATTTTACTGTATAAGGATTAAAAAATCATTTTATATTAAATTAAATTTGTAATATTTTAATTAACTAATTTATTTTATTAATTTTGAATTTCACAAATATTAATTTTTCTTTAAATAGTTTAAAAAATATTTATACAAAAATAAAAATTAATACGTATGTACATAGATATTAATTTTTTATTTTTAACATCACTTAATAAAAATCCTAAATTATGAACAAAAAATTTTATATGTGTCATTTTAAAAAGGTTAAGAGTCTAATGGGACAAAAAAAAAATTAAGAGTTCACTTGAGCGTCAGCCAAAAAATGAGGGTCCTATTTGTACCTTTCCTTTGGCTTTATTTATTATCTGAATAATTATATGTTAAGTATTAATGGACTTATTTCGGTTCGGTTTCGATTATTTTGGTTAGTTTAGTTTCAATTCAGTTGATTTTTGATATGGGTACAAACCTATCTTTGAAACTGAACCATACGATTATTACCAGTTGAATTCAATTCTGATATTTTTTGGAATCAGAGATTTTTCTTTACAATTCTTTTTTCAGTTAATTTTCAGTTTGATTCGGATTCTCGCGAACAGTGCTCACACTGTTTGTGACCATTTTGTGTGTTTTTTTATTTTACCAATCACATTTTGCACTGTCAGCATCTGTGACGAGTTGTTGACCAATTAGATAACATATACTTTTGGTTTTTCCTTCTTTTTAAAGTGAAGCAAAATGAACAGATTATTTTTTCAATAAAAAAACAATCAGCTAATGAAATATAATAATGGAGCATGTATACAGAAAAATGTAATTGTATTAAATGATTATTCTCAATTTTATTTAAATGTTCAAAATGAAACAAGTGTTATAATGAAGAATAAAATTTTACACATATAGATATAATTATTTAGAATATATTTAAATAGTTATTCATTGGAAATAAATATAATTTGAATATAAAACATAATTTAATAATAATAAATCTAAAATATTTATGAAATATATATCATATTAGGTATGTCATTCGCGTGGTGCTGCATCTTAATTAAATGTATAAATTTTAAATTAAGCTATATATATATATATATATATATATATATATATATATAAGTTTTAATCTAAATATTTTTTTAATATATTCAAATATTAAAAAAATGATAGGAAAAAAATGTATATGAAATTAAAATATTATTAATGCATTATGAAATAAATATAATTAAAAAGATTTGCCTATTAAAACATTCAGTTTTTTTTTTTTTTTTTTTTGACACGTTTCTATGTATTCAAACTAATAGCTTTATAAGTATTGAATGCATATAAAAATAGAAAGAGCAGAGTTTAAATAAAGTTGAGGAATTAAATTATGCATCTAGTTAATTTGAAATTAAGAGTGTAAAGTCTCAAAAACAATCCAACAACAATTAATCAATACAATGCAATTTTAGTCCCAGACGGAGCTGCTGTGCCGGAGGAAGCTCTTGACACAAAACATTGAGTGGTCTTTTTTTTTATTTTTCCTTCTTCTTTACCTTCATGTTCTATCTCACTAAAGTTGGAGACTATTGCTTCTTTTGCTTACTCTCTTCATTGGAATATGAATGTTTGATGTTTTCTGCAAATGTACTATTGTAAACATAG
Organism: Vernicia montana; assembly: GCA_949750685.1. Lineage (NCBI taxonomy): Eukaryota > Viridiplantae > Streptophyta > Magnoliopsida > Malpighiales > Euphorbiaceae > Vernicia > Vernicia montana. The sequence goes on along the minus strand of CATKHJ010100708.1, from coordinate 3,125 downwards.
AGAGGGAAAGTGCTAAGGTCCCTATATACTACACCAAGGCTCTAATAAGCCAAATCAATAGTGTCACGATCCGACTTTCGAGCCGCGACAATCCTAAAACTCAGGGAGACATAAGGTCACATAAGCCCGTAGAACCCAATACCAATCTTTAACTAATCATACAATCAACAATACCAAGATCAGAACCTGAAACCCATTACAAGATCACTTCCATATCAACCATACATCAAACGTATATTATACTTATGTATACGTACCAAAATGTACCATCAATTACAGTTTAGTTAAATACTAACAACTGAAGAAAATAAAATAACTATTACAGTCCCAAATGAAATATTAGAGAATTCAACAGTCTATACTAATATAACACCACAAGAACCATGGAACTCTAGACTAGTCTTTTGGAGATACATACTCATTATGATATAACAAAATGAACCAAAAGTATATGGACAGAGTAATCCCCAAGCGAAGAGACGAAGCTTGAGTTTTACCTTGCCACAACCTCTATAGCACTTGAAAAATGAAAACCACTAAAGGGTGAGATAAAATCTCAGTGAATACATAATAGATCAACATGTTATGCCGGCTTGGTACAATGTAGAATATAAGAATAAGATAACTTTAATGCTTTTAGGAAATATAAACAATTAGGTAACTGAAATTATCACAATGGGATTCATTTATGAAACCAATAAATGAGGCTTCAAGGTAAAGTAATTAAGTACGATTTGTTTTTATTTTAACATAAACCATATATTCGAGAACGGTGTGTTCTCATTACCATTTGGATCGAGTGACGGCTAATGCCTTGAATACTCATAATGATTCAAGCGAGAGACTGATTAGGTCTCCTAATTAGGACCACCTTTCCCAGCTAAGGCGGATACACTATCCCTATCCGTTGGGTATTCTTTACCATGTACACATGACTGGTGTATACCCCACATCAGATGGAAATTTTCTGCTTTAGATGATTTATAACATTTTCACAATTGATAGCATTAGGAATTCATATAAACTATGGTACTCATCAAAGAGTAAATGTTTCAATATACTTTCTTTATATAGATGCAAAGTAGACCGAAGGTCTCAAGTGGATGTTTTAACATATTTGGATTCATGAATAGATATCAATGGAACATAAGTTCAATCAAGTAATCAAATTGATACAATGAATGAATGGTTATACGATGGAATAACGCCCATAACATATTGATTATCATGTACTCACCTTAGGACTCCTTTGCTCCTACTAGCACAAACAATAAAGGTTTCAATATACTTTCTTTATATCGATGCAAAGTAGACCGAAGGTCTCAAGTGGATGTTTTAACATATTTGGGTTTATAAATAGATATCAATAGAACATAAGTTCAATCAAGTAATCAAATTGATACAATGAATGAATGGTTATACGGTGGAATAATGCCCATAACATATTGATTATCATGTACTCACCTTAGGACTCTTTTGCTCCTACTAGCACAAATAGAAATGATGATCACCCGATTCCTCTTGTACTTTGTCTTTAGGTTCTACAAGAATCATTCCAATTAATACAATATAGATCATTATTCTCAACTTATCTATAGAACCAAGATAGATTCTAATTCCCATACCTTTAGATCTATACTTAGCATACAATCATATATCAATCACCCTTAAACACCAAAACATTATATGTCAATACGATTCATACACATACTTTCGTTATTGGGTCGAATAGACCTTTGACCAATGTTTAATTCCCTTTTAATTGTAATCCACATTGATCATATACATATGTCCATATAGCACGCCAATAATTGAAATAGAAACATGATGAATTTGAGCATGCATAAATGGTACGCCCAAGGGTACGGGCGTACCCTTGCCCATATCAGAAGGAAAAACAGGCAGAAGGATTGATACGCCTAGGGATACACCCGTATCCCTGCCCGTATCAATTTGAAAACTCATAGTATGAATGATACGCCCAACAATACGGGTGTACCCTTGCTCGTATTATCATTCTGGGTAGGTTTTTCAAGAAAACTCCCAATTAGCTTGAAAAGAAAACACCCGTTTTATACCCAAAGCTAAATTACTACTAAAACATATCATGTATACAAAGTTAAGCTCATTTTATCAACCAAAACTTAGAACAAACAAGGAATCTTAAAAATCCATTTTTGATCAAACCCATTATCACTAAAATTAGAGAGTTTGAAACCCATTTTTTGAAAAATCATTTCCACACACTCAATACACCTATATCATGATTATAAACCATCATCTAGATGCATTTTCTCAAAGAAGATCCCTTTTTAGAAACCCATTTGGGTAACCCAAAAGAAAGGAAGAAGAAGAAGAAAAGGAAACAAATCACAAACAAGTAAAGCACTGTTAAAATGAAGAAAAGACTTTGGATCTTAGGTTGTTACCTTTGAAGTCTTCCTTTTTGATGATGATTTGCTTCTAATCAAATGAAGAAAAGAAAGAAGAAGAAATAAGAAAGAGAAAAAGAGAAAGAGAAAAGCTTTTGCTTCTTGATAGTTCTCAAGTGAAATGAGAAAAAGAGGATAGCTAATTGATAATTAGCTAAAATGAAATGAGTGGCTATGATTTAATCATGAATAATGAATGGCTAAAAGTGATTAGCTTCCAAGAGAAGTTTTACTATTTACCTTTTTAATTTAAAAATCAAATGAAAATAGAATGATGTAAGTTGTCTAGGTTCATTGAACCTTAGAATAGCTCATATAAAAACAGTGTTAGTGGAAAGTAGAACCCACTTTCTACTAACCCCATTTCTAACACATAAAAGACAAATTTGAAACTCAACTTTCCCACCAAATTGGGCACTATGGCCGGCCACCTTTAGGGGTTGGCTAACCCATCCCCTGTTCAATTGTCACACATGTCACATCCCACTTTTGGAATGGACGGTCCTAGGGCATGGGTAAGCATACACCACCGAAAACCCGTAGAAATCAACTCGTTTTAGAATATTAATGTAACTCCGGCGGCATACCGGCAGTACATTCACAATACCCCAAGATCAAACCTGCAAGAAATATAAAACACTCCCAATATTACCACCTTATATCCTCAACTTCATTTTAAGCATATGCTAGCTC